>PNEQ01120091.1:0-88137 GCA_003012365.1 Medauroidea extradentata | reverse complement strand
GTGACGTTTCTCATTTGACTATACCAATCACAATAAGGTTACTGTAACACCACACGTCTGTGATTTGCGTGTAAAACCCCACGACACACGAATGTCAAAACATCCAATCTCTGACCGTGAAGCAAGTCTGCAGACGTGCACACAAGTCACTGACACAAAGTGAGGCAAATTTCTTTTCGCGAAAAGTTCATGTCTCTACCGATATACCATCACTAGAGGTACGTAAATTTCGCAGATACATTCCAGGTCAGGTTGAACGCCAATTATGTATACTTCATTGTCATATCTGTGACTTGCTGGCGGCAGTTACGAAACGCGTTTGACTACTGCAAGCCACTAGTAAATAAGGAAATAATGCGAAGTACTATCGCTTGCTACCTGCTTGTACGGTTATACCTAAGCCACTAGATAATCGATTGTGGCTAGTGGGTGTATAGGACTGACAAGTCTAGGCTGCTGCCAGATGAATCCGCGAAATTGACGTACCTCAAACCATCATCACTAATAATCGTGTAAAAAAAAACAGTTGGAAAAAACTTTTTAGAATATAGAATTATATGCTGGTCATCAAATTTCAGTAAGAATAGGAGGACGTATGTTGCGTGTCAGAGGTCTACAAGTGAGGAAGTGCAAAGGGTGGCTCAGCACGTGCGCCAAGCTAGCAATTAGTTCTCAGTTACTAAACTAGTAAAATTTGTTTTGTATTTTACAAGAGAAATCTTCGAAGCTACATGTGCCGAAAAATATATCTTTGTAAAACTGCAATATTTGTTTTTAATTCCTCAAGAATACAACGTATCTCATGTTTGTAAAAGTATTTGTATTTGTTATAAGTAGAGCCATGATTTTGTTGCGAAAAATTTTTCGCAACAATTTGTTTCAGTGTCTTACATTGTACGTCGACAGCTTGCTGGTTACTAGCGGCGTATCTTTGCTCAGGCATGTCTCTTATTTGACTGCACCGAACATATATAAGGCAATTATGACATCTTAGTTAGAGATGATGGTTAGAGATGATGGTTAGAGATGATGGTTTATCGCGGGAAAAGTTGACTGTTTGATGGATTTCAATACACGCCCAGCTTACCAGAAGATTACTGGCTTTAGCTTGTACGTGGGGCTGTTGCCCTATTTGACTGAGCCAATAAGAATCCCGATATTGTAATATTGGAAGCCTGGTATTGGTCTGCAGACAGCTACGTTGTGTCAGTGTTTTCAAGGCTATCTTGGCACAAAACATTTTCGCAATATACCATCATCTCTAATGATGGTATATCGCGAAAATGTTTTGTGTCAACAAACCTTGAAAAACGCTGTAGTTTCTTACGACATATATGATTGACTTATATATGTCTGACGCAACATAGCTGCCTGCAGACGAATAACAGACATCAAAATATTACAATAGCCCAGATTATTACTGGCTCAGTCAAATAGGGTAATCAGTTCTACGTACACAAAAACCAGCAATCTTATGTAAGATGAACGTACTTTGAAACCTAGCAAACAGTCAAGTTTTCCCGCGATAAACCATTATCTCTAATCATAGTATGTGATCTCAGATCTGCCAGCAGAACCCCAAGAAAAAGTAAGAATTAAAACATCCAATCACTGGAGACATACAAAATTCGCGTTATCGTTTGGTAGCAGACTAAACTTAAGAGTGTGTGGTAGATAAACTAACGCTCGAAACATCATTTGATTTCTACGCTTTTTTCGAAGCCAATATGGATGAAGTACTCAGTGACAATCCTAGATAACGGTATTTGCCAAATTTATGAGTAAATATTTATCCAAAATTAGTAATTCGTTACGCGTGATCTCTTGCGCCGCAGTTAAATGCACGAGATTCCGGCGTCAGAGATTGTGCCTCAGAGGTTCGTAACAATGAAAACATTTTTGTTTAAAACGTTGGCTGAAACTATTGTCTATGATTGCTATTGTTTAATTTTCGCAAATTGGCTTCAAGAAACCTACAGTTAGAGATTAATACTTTTAGCATGGAATTATGTACCACATAACCTTAACCTTCTTATACATAACAGAGCATAATCTGAAATTCAATTGACCACGAACTTTTATGTGTTGTCATTTACGTGTGTTAGGCTACGTCTTTACAGAGATTGGCCTCTCTACCGTGTAGTAAGTATTCTCCGCGGCAAGTCACGACAATATCAGCCAGCGGGAGATGTCGAACGAGCCTATAGTCACTTGGAGTCTAGTCAGCTGTCAGAAAATAACGCGAATTTTGCATGTCTCTATCAATAGATAATCGATTGTGGCCAGTGGGTGTATAGGACTGACAAGTCTATGCTGCTGCCAGATGAATCCGCGAAACTGACGTAGGCCCTACCTCTAACCATCGTGCATAGATACCATTACCATTTTTTTTTGTGCTTTCACAAAAATTCTTTGGGAACAAGTTCCGAAAAATCTTTTTCTAGGTTTACAAAAAATATTGTTAAACTTCACAGGAAATGCTTGGAAATGTGCAATTATGTGTGTATATTTACAAGAATGTTTGTATACTTGCAAATGTTAATTGCATATTTACAAATAAATTCTTGTACATTTTACAACGACTGCCTGAAGTGACACAAACATATTTTGGCAACAGATTTCCAAGATTTTTTTTTAGTAAAAGTGTGACATACCGTCGAAGGTTATTTTCATTTATGACAAACACTCCGCTCATAAAAATATATCTCATATGTCCACACAGGTAGTATTTGGAACATTTAGACCACTGTAATACCTGCGACTTTAGAGTTGTAGTGCTTGGGCTGATAAAGTGTTCTGACATAAATTTACAACATTTTCCTGGTTAATAAGTTTTTTTTTTTATTTTTCAGTGTAAATACTGACGAATTATTTTGCAGCTATCAAATTTTTTTACGTAAAACTACGGAAAATTTTACAGTGTGTCAGTGTTGTCCTTATTTCTACTGTACCTCTGTAGGTTGGAAAGGGGAAGGGTGAGGGGAAAGACGGGTGAATTTCTGGGCCGGAAGCCTTCCAGACTGTCGATAGTTGTCGACAGCAGTCGATAGTCGATAAAGCTAGCACGCGTACCTACTGAAACCGGCGACATGTGGCCAACCACTGGCGTATCGAACAATGCTACCAACCAACAACAAGCTAAATTGAGTTCATATAGCAGCACTTACGACCTTACCTCCTGCTGTTGCTTGTCTACGCGATCATCGAGTAATTTGCATCGTTATTTCCACAGCAAATAAGGAACCCTTTCCTCCAGAAAAAAAAATGTACCTATTGCCTCCGAAACAACCTGTCCTTTGTAAAAAGAACTCCTCAATCATAAATTACTAAAACCGTAAAAAAATTATTCTGTGGCAGAATAATAGATTATGTATAAATTTGGTTAGCTGAATTTAGTCAAAAATTATAATTTATAATTACTGTATCATCTAAGATCCGTAAGTGAAATAGTAGTCTAACAGATATTAGAAATTTGTTTTGGTTATTATACAGGTATAAATCGAAAATGGAAGATACAAAACCTCAATTAAGGAAGTATGGTGATACTGAGAGTGGACAAGGAGGTTACTTTGCGACTAGTTTAATTTTTGGATACTTAAACGTAGTAGGCCTATTAAAAAATGTTTAAGAGCCCGTGTTATTTACTATGTTCAGTTTTTATTAATTCCTTCTGGATTAAAAATTGGGAAGATTTAATTGAAAAATATTTTGACAGGTACGTAGCTAATTAATTACTATACCTTTCATTACGTAGCTATACATTTTATTCCAAAAATTAAAGCTTAGGTACGAAATTACTAAGTTAATTTAAATTTTAACGTAAAAATTCTCTCTCGCCAAGTAATAAACACTAAGTAACTCCCAGTAACGCGATTTCATACAATAACACTAGGGACCCCAATTTTTTGATGAAAAAATTTGTGCAGAAGTTTGTTTCAGCGCCTCGTGAGCATATCTGCAACTCTACTTTACTGCTATTGGCAGCGTGTCTTTGTGGAAAGACGTTCCTCATTTGACTGCACCAATAAGAATGAGTGAGAGATCCCTATTTCTCGCGAAAAGAATTTTGCCCCAGTTTGTTTCAGTGCAAATCCGCAATTCTGCTTCATGCAGCGTGTCTATGTGAAGAGCCGTATCTCATTTGACTGAACCAATTACAATATCGTTCCTGCAACACCACGCGTTTGTGATTCGCCGGTAGAGTCCCACGCCTCGAGAGAGTTCAAATTACCAATCATTGACCACGAAGCGGAACTGCAGGTGTAGGGCCTACACATTAAGACACCGAAGCAAAGTGAAGCAAAATTATTTTCGCGAAAAACAGGGGTCCCTGAAAATAAGGTTACTGCGATACCACACGTTCGTGATTTTCAGTAAAGTGTTAAGACACGAAGGAGTTAAAAACAGCCAATCACTGACCATGAAGCAGAGCTTCGGGCACTGAAACAAACTGCTGCAGAAATGTTTTCACAAAAAATTGGGGTCCCTACTAACAGTGAAATGTGACGTTTCTATAAAGAAATGTTGCCAGTTATTCGTCATGTCCTTCATTTATTAAACAATGACGAATATTATTAACAAAAGAGGTGAAGCAGCCTCTTAAGCAAGATCTTCAGATCCGCTAGGCCTGAGTTGTATCCTAATGATAGTAAAAGCACAAATTTACATACATAGAAACGTTCGTTTATGTGCTGAAACCGGCATGTAGCCTTAAATGTAAATAAATAACATATACATTGTAAATACTGTAATTTAGGTTAGAATAGCCGTTGCAAGTCAGTTGAAATTGCAATGTCAATAGAATGGTAAGTTTTATGTGACTCGGTGGCAAAAGTTTGTTTAAAGTAATTTACGTGTAATTTAGTTTTGAGTATTGGCGAGAGGTGCAGTAAGTAATAACCGGGGCTGGTGCATTGTGTCACGGCAGATTGACGCTTAACACAGCAGGGGAGGGAGAGTTAGGAAAACAGGACGTGAAAGCGAGCGAACAGCTTTGAGCCGACGAGGGGCTCGCAGCTTGGATGCTGAAAATTGGGGCACCGAGAGGTGTGGTTACGCCCCCCCCCCCTGCTGTGTAATTTAATATTAACTTAATAATCATTCATCAGAAATTTATAATGTTTTGTAAATAAGTACAAAGGGATATTAATGTTAATGTATGTGAATTTAAAAAGATGCAATAAATTTATACGGAGGAATGTCAGGGTTTATTGTCGTCACCCAGAAGAGACGCCATTGGTTAGGCGTTAAAAGGGGGGCGGTCCTAGGAGAGTTCGCCACGTAGGCGTGAAGGCGAAAGTTTAAGGGGACTTCTTTTGCAACCTCCACGAAGGGTGGACGCATCTCGCGGGTAGATCCGCGGAAATTTGCGGGAAGCTGTGTATAAAACTGATTCTGGACGCGACCGTCGCGAAGATAGACGTGTGCGCGTGTCTCTCGAGTCACACCACGGATATTCGCGGGAGGTCGCGATTAAAAGCTTCAGAGCGATAATAGTTAGAGAAGATGATTTATCGCGAGAATGTTTTCTGCCAGCGTATACTGCAAATCAGTGTAGCGTCCTGAGTCATGTATTGTTGGCCGACGGTTGTGTGCCACGGTGTAGTTCTTTACGGACGAATCACAGACGTCCAGTAGTAGTTCACCAGAGTTATCATTGGCCCAGTCAAATAGGGACTCGCCAGTAACGAAATAAAAGCGTCAGAAATGAATATATTGCATTGAAGCCTAGCAAACTGTCAACTTTTCCCGCGATAAATCACCTTCTCTAATAATAGTCAATAGAGGTACGTAAATTTTGCAGATACATTCCAGGTCAGGTTGAACGCCAATTATGTATACTTCATTGTCATGTCTGTGACTTGCTGGCGGCTGTTACGAAACGCGTTTGACTACTGCAAGCCAGTAGTAAATAAGGAAATAATGCGAAGTGCTATCGCTTGCTACCTGCTTGTACGGTTATAAGCCAATAGATAATAGATTGTGGCCAGTGGGTGTATAGAACTGACAAGTCTAGGCTGCTGCTAGATGAATCCGCGAAATTGGCGTACCTCTTAATCAATATAGCATACCGTCTCTCGTGGGACAAACGAAACAAGTTCGGAATTTCCAAATTATCAAGGACTTAACTGCCGGTGTTTTCAATTAATAATAACATATCCCCACACAACATAAAAGAGAGAGGATATAACAGGGAATGTATGTATATAAGTACTTGATCGTGCTTAATTAAATACCTAAATTTAGGATGCAAAAATCTCACAAATTTGTTGAGCCACTATTTTATGGCAAAAAGATTTTTGCAACATTTTATTTCAATACGTCATGTGCACACCTTCAACTCTGCTACATCGTCTGTGGTTGGATGATTTTACTCTCACTGGCCTTGGCAAATTATAGACGTACAGACTCACAATAATCGTATTCTGATTGGTGCAGTCAAATGAGAAACGTGTCTGAACAAAGACACGCTGCCAATAACCTTGAAACAGGACTGCCGATGTGCACGTGAGACACTGAAACAAAGTGGGACAAAAATCTTTTCGCGACAAAATCGTTGCCCTAGCCATTGCCTTTGGAGAGCTAAAAGGTGTGTTAAAATTACTCTTGTGTGCAGGGTTGCCAGCTCTAAGGCCGCGGCCTTCTACTAAAGATGGCTATGGAAAATCACAAAATTGTGATGTCACAATTGCCTTGTTCTTATTGATGCACACCTGGACAAAGACAAGCTGCCAATAACCATGAAGCAGAACTGTCGATGTGCACGTAAGACACTGAAACAAAGTGGGGCATAAATCTTTTCGAGACAAAATCGTGGCTCTACCAATTAATAACGTAATTTAGAAAGGAACTTTCACTACTTTTATTAAACGGTCAAATGCTTACAGAATTGATCAAACGTGTAAATTAATACAGCAAACGCTACGAAATATTCGCGCTGAAGAATTGTTAGGGACGGGAAAGCTTCGCGAATTAAACGGCCTGTAGGCTAGAATCCGTTGTACTATGCACACTCAAACCCCGTCTATTTGTTCATAGGGGCCGCGGTGGCAGAATGGTTAGACCACTCGCCTCCCACAAAGGAGAACCGGGTTCGATTCCCGGCAAGGTCGGTCCCGGATATTCGTACCGGACGATTCCGTTTGTCGGCAGGTTTTCTCGGGGATCACCCGTTTCCTTCGCACATTCATTCCGGTGCTGCTCCATACTCACCTCATGTCACCCCTCACCAGCGCTAAAGACCTCGAAGTTAAGCGCTGACCAAAACCTCTCACTCTCTAATTGAAATTCGAAACAAATAAATTATGTAAAATAGACACGCTCTCATGAGGAGGGACAGGGAATGGTCTAGTTTCTTGGGATAGACTGGAACGACATCTCTAACCCTAAACTGCAAGCGAGGTCAACGGATGACCTTTCAACGGTCGGTCACCAGGACAGACGCTGCCCCGAGACAAACGAGCAACGCCGCTGTAATTACTGTCCCACCACCCCATGCCATCCCCTTACGCCGGACCTACTTTCCCCGGCGAGATTCAGGAAGTGGGCGTATCTAGCGTCGGATGTGCTCGTCGGGCTGCCTGAGCGGTTAATTGCTCCTGGGCTTGTCGGGTAATGTAGTGGGTGGAAGGTATATTTGTACGTGGATGAGGGAGTGGGGGTGGGGGGGGGTAGTACATGAACCAGGACAGTGTGCGGTGCGCGCAAAGGCGTGAACGACTACGCCATCTCGACAACAATCGGAGGAAATGTCAATATGAGCAGGGCACAACACGCGGCAAGGAAATCGCTGGTAAAACACGCACGCACCAAACAAATATCCCACGCCAAATGCCAATGTCGTCGACTAAATAGCACGCGCGTAAGATTTGTGTAAGGGAGAGGTTTTGACCTGAGAATTTTGTGTAGGAACACCGACCACCTCGTTATGGCCTTGGGCCCGTTTTTCTCGGCTTTCGAGAGAATTAATTTTTGAAATTCATACGAGAGTCAATATCGTAAAATTGCTTCGTAACTTTCTTGCAAATTGGTTTTACTACGGAATGTAATGTTTCGATATGAACTGTATGATGAGTATAGTTAATTAATCAATTAAAAGGAAATTTCGTTAGTTAACTAATTAGCAACTATTCTGCAGTCTTCTGACTCGACAAAATTAGAGCATGCAGTTTAAATAAGTCATAACAATGTTACGAAACGATTTTACGATATCGGCTCCTATTTATGTTTTAAATAATGATTGATATTAAATGCGAAGAAACTCGGGTCCATGACCTTAAAGCGAGGGGTCCGGGGGTTCCCCCCCGGAAAAAAAAATTTATATTAAGGCGTAAAATTGCGCTGTCTTAGCTGTTTTCGTGACTAAACATTGAATATATTACTGGTAAAAATATAAATTATTTTATGTAATTTTTTTTTCCAAAATTCTACCCCATTTAAAGCTTCTATCCACGAAAAATTTGGCTTTTAAGTTGAAAAAGAGTGCTATTTTAATATTTTCAGTAACTGAAAATAGAATAGGCGTATATGTAGCTGGTGAAAACATTTTTAATTTTTTAATATCAAATATCATTAATTTTCCACCCCTTTAAAATGAGGGTTCGGGGGTTCCCCGAAAAAATTTTGGATTTCAGGGTGCAAAATAGGGCTATTTTAAACTGTTTTCGTAACTAAATATTAAAATTTCTACAAGTGAAAATATTACAGATTTTTAATATTAGTTTTTCAAATTTTGTGGTGCTAAGGGGAGGGGGTTCTGCCTGTTAAATAGAAATACAGACGAGAAATGACGAGGCGGCTCCTTTGATACAAGCCAACTTCTTATTGGCTGCTCGAGGTTGTTGATACCAGCCCCGTATATGTTTGGATCCTGCATGTTACTGCATGTTTCCTATTGGCCTGGCTGCCGGGTAGCAGGGCAACTGCCTTACGTTAATTGGCAGTAGGTGTTTCCGCCATGTTGCTGATCAGGGTAGCCATTTTGCTAGCGTGTGTGACTGCGTTCGCCGTTATACAGGCTGTTTCACTTCTGTATACCTTAACATTCTGTACCAATGTCGTGGTGGGATATCTATACAGTTTCTGGTTTTAATTTTACAACAACTGGTTTCATTACAATACGTGCACATCTGCAGCAGCTTTGCTTTTTGGTTATTGGCAGCAGAGACGTCGCACCTTTGTCTGCGTCAATCATAATAAGATTACACACGTCTGTGATTGGCGGGTAGAACCTCAAGACATTCCAGTGTTAAAACATCCAATCACTGACTACGAAACCAGAGCTGCAAATGTGTACGTGAGGTCTTGAAACAAGTTGGTGACAAACTCTTTTAACCAAAAATCATTGGCTCTAAATATCCGACGCCATGTTATTTATGCTCAGTTAATATTTTTTAGTGTTTATATTCAGGGTAATTATTTGTATTAACTTCTTAGTATTTTTAATGGTATAAGTATCCGCCATTTTGGATTTAGTCGAGGAAAAAAACCTTTTTTTGTGGTAAAGGGCAATTTTTAGAAAGTTTGAGACATGTCTAACTATTTGGTGAACTTTATGTCGGGTCAAGATCAGGGTCAATGGTATAATTCAAGATGGCGGACGTGACGCCACAACATGGCGGCCTTACTCGGGATTGGCACCTCACACCGGCTGCTGTCCTATGACCGCCATAAATATGCTACTGTAAGACTATGAAGCGAGTTGGTGCTAAATTCTTTTCTCCAAAAATAAGTGAAGCTAACTAAACATAATGATTCGAGAAACTGAAAAGTTATTTATTTATTTTTAGTACCTAACATAATTTCACCACAACGTTTTTGTTTGAAAATATTTTCCAAGCTGGTTTGTTGACAATATATTTATTTTAAAATTATTTCTATTCAATCTCCGTGTCTGCAACTGTGTACGCAGATTATTCTAGGCCGCCTTCAATTTGCTGCTGAGTTTACCGGCAAGTAATAAACAAATGGAATGCCATCAGAGTCGTTGATCTTAGTAATTGAACTCGAATTAAACGCTTATCAGTTAGGTGACCAGTAGGAATAATGGCGTCTGCATTTATACACTGTAAAATTCTTTATTATATTGGCTTCTCCAATCACTTGCATTAAAAGAGTAACCATTTTTTGAATACGTAACAAATTTACATTTACTAATAACTAGGGACAGGAAAATTTCGCGAATTCAAAGACCTGCACGTTAGACTCAACTATCCTATGCATACTCAAGCCTCAACTATTTGTCCACTACAGTAGCTGCTACTCAGTGTAACAGCAGACAATGAACGAATAGACGGGGCTTGAGTGTGAATAGTAGGCCTATAGGTCAATGAATTCGCGAAATTCTTCCTGTTCCTACCAATAATTTTTTGTTAACATTTAGCAGAATTATCAGAATACATAGGATATCCAGAAACAAGCGTGGCGTATGTAAGCACATCAAGTTATCGAGCTCGAGAATCCAGAATTCATATTTAGGCATATAAATATTGTATTTGAATTCTTCGCTATAGTACCCAAACATTATTACTCACTTTAATATTTCATATAAAAGAACTACAAAATTAGTTGGAAGTGCCGAATTTATTGCTTCTAAATATATTAGTTTCATTAATGTACAAACTTAGGTAGCCGTATATAATATTTAGTTTTTTTTTTTTTTTTTTTTTTTTTGTATTTTAAGACGTTCCAGCCCATGAACTATAGTTGTTTTCATATTAATTGCAAATTTTGTATGTGTGAATTTATATTTATAATAGTCTTTTTTAATTGTGTTACTATTCTGTGCAGGATGTTAGCCGATATGTGTATATGTGTGTGTATGTGTGTTTATGTATGTATGTATGTATGTATGTGTATATATATTACAACTGGCTGCCTAAGGTTAGTAAAATTTAACTATTGTTTGATATTTTTGTGAAGTGCTACATTGTTGTTGTCTTGCTTGTCACAAAATTAATCAATTTTTTTAAAGATTTTTTTGTTTTGTGTATACGTAAATGTTTGCATATCTGCATAACAACGAGCTAGGACTTTGTGTTGGAAATATTTTTGAAAAATCATAAACTCTGTACGATGTTTATTAGTCGCTACTTCACACGAATATGTAAAGTGGTCTGTTGTATTGTCATGTTAGTCATCATTAGTTTTTAATTATTTTTTCTTAGTTTTTAGCAGTTCTATGTATATGTAATTATATTTTGTGCAGCTGTAAAAAAATGGTTAAGTGTAAGAGAAGGCTATATGCCTAAACTTCGCCATTTGATAAATAAGACAATAAATAAATAAATAAATAAATAAAATAATTAGCACACCAACCGAATCCTGGGCTCTATTGGAGACGAAAATATTAGTGGCGAAATGTACAGTGACATTTTATACGGACAATGTGGCAACATAGCACTGTAGTTAGTTCCCTTTTGCAATCCACAGGTACCTATTTTACTTATCTTTAGAGGCCTCTATTTTTCGCGAAAAGAATTTTGCCTCACTTTGTTTCGGTGCCTTACGTGCACATCTGCAGTTCTGCTTCGTGGTCAGCGATTGGATATTTTAACTCTCACGAGCCTTTGGGATTCTACCGACAAATCACAGCCGTGTGTTGTTCCAGGAACGTTATTGTAATTGGCTTAGTCAAATGAGATAAGGCTCTTTAATTAAACACTCTGCCAATAATTATGGAGCAGAATTGCATATGTGTACGAAAGGCACTGAAACAAAGTGGGGGCAAAATTCTTTTCGTGTAAAACAAGGGTCCCTACTTATCTTACTACTACTGTTCTTATCATGCATATTATGGGTGCAGGTTGAAATCCCGAGCTGTCTAAACATAATTCTAACTTTGCCTGATGTAACATACATAAAATAATACCTGGTCGTGGTGCGCAAGAGGGAGCTATCTCCATGTATTGTTGCCACATTGGGCACGTAAAATATCGTCATACGACATTTTGCCACTAAAGTTTTCGTCTCCAATTCGGCCCATGATTCGCGTGGAGTGCTGAATACGCGTTTGTTTCTGGACGGCCTGTATATTAAAACAATTATATAGAAAAATAAACCGATACAATTGAAACATTTAAAGACAGTTACGGTGATAAATAGAGGTACGTAAATTTCGCAGATACAGTATATTCCAGGTCAGGTTGAACGCCAATTATGTATACTTCATTGTCATGTCTGTGACTTGCTGGCGGCTGTTACGAAACGCGTTTGACTACTGCAAGCCAGTAGTAAATAAGGAAATAATGCGAAGTGCTATCGCTTGCTACCTGCTCGTAAGGTTATAAGCCAATAGATAATCAATTGTGGCCAGTGGGTGTATAGGACTGACAAGTCTAGGCTGCTGCCAGATGAATACGCGAAATTAGCGTACCTCTAGTGATAAAACTTACTTGTAATTCGTTCTGACACTATATATACATATATACATATATATATATGTGTGTGTGTAAGTATGTATGTATGTATGTATTCTTTACAGGAACATCTACATCATAATATATAGGTTAGGTTCGTCATAAATTTCCGCCATGTTTACGTTGCCCGCTACAACTGAGACTGCCTGACCCCCGGCACGTCAGTATATTCAACATCTCAACACACATAAGCGATCTTTGCTTAGGAATAGCATTAAAATAACTTTTAACAAGTAAGTCACCTATCTCAGGTTTACCACTATACTCATTAAGGCTCGGTTTTATTCGCCATAATGAATTTTAATATTTTTTTTGTTCTTTTGGATTTCTGAGAATAAAAATGTGAAATCGGTGGCTATGCCGCAAATTCTATATACTTTGTGCTATAGTACAAGCATATGTAGTTAGGTCGCAATCAGTCGGGCAAATTATGAATACAAAAAATTTGCCGCACGGATTACAGCGTAATTATATGTGAACAACCAAATCGCAATGTCTGTATTACAGCCCAACGTGAATAAAATTTCCGGTATAGTCGTATATTTACCATTTTTCTTATCGGAATTTAAAAAAAAACGAAAAATAATATAATTCAATACGGCCTATTTAGGCCTACGCTGGTTTTGCGAATTCAATTATTTTAAATCCTGGAAGTGAGTATATATCGCTCAACCGTTACACAGAAATGTTGGGGATTGTTTGTACCACATTGCCTAATTTTCTCAAAACATAAATTGTTGTGTCGTCCGTCGGCCTACCACTTCCGTATTTTAAGGCCTCGATCGTCCGAAAAACATCCACACAGACGACCACCTTAACTTCGCCAGAAAAATTGAATAACTATGTTAAATAAATAAAAAACATAAATATTGGCCTTCACCTGCGACATGGATCCAAGCTTGGTCCTGGCTGAAGACAATTGTGGCCTCGAGGTGTCAAGGAGGAGTTGAGCAGTCGAAGGTCAACGACCACCACAGGGACCGCGTCGTACAAAAGACACCCCCTGGGGGTAGCCAGATCAAGGACAAAGTGTCTGGCATAGCGCGCAGGGGACAAAGAAACTGACGGGAGGCCGCAGACAATTCCGACACTTTTTGTGTTGGGCGACTTCCCCTTGTCTATTCGCCCTGGGACAAACGCTGTGGCGTCGTCCACCCTCTTAGCCATTGTCCACACAAAACATAGAGGCAAAAAAAAAAGTGAAATCACTCCTGTTGACGTTGGTGGAAAGGGTTGCGTGCATGTCTGTGATGGAATTTCTTCAACAAGACGTGTGCAAAACAGTTTCATGAAGACATACACTCGTATAGCCCGAGTAAATTATTTTTGATGAAAAGAATTGTCCAACACTTGTTTCATTGCCGTGTGTATACACACGTTCGCTCCCGAGGGGGAAAAATATCATAATTTTATATTTGTATGAAACAGCGTTAGTTTTGTAAAAGTTACTTGGAAGTACAATAATATTCTTTATATATATATATATATATATATATATATATATATATATATATATATATATATATATATACCAGTTTCCCCATAATGGAATTTCAAAATCATAATTTGCATTATTTTAGTTCATACTTTACGTATTTAGAAACCCAATACAAAATATTTTTGTATTAAAAAAAATTTAAAAAGTAGCAAACAAATATTTCCAAAATTCAGAAAATTTTTCAAAATACATTATATTGTTTGAATGGGTTTTTATATACGCAAAGTCCTCACCAGTGACACTTACTTTCAGTGTGAATTACTTCATTTAATTTTCTTGATTGGCTTTCGGGGGTGTATTAACTAAAACCATGCAAATTTTGACTTTGAAATGCTATTATGATCAACTTGACTGAGCTAATTTTTTTTGGTAAGTGTATAATGCACTCCCAGATAATTTCTACTAAGTCAACATTGTTTTATACAACTATAGTATTATAATTTTTTTTCTTTCTGAAACACCCAATGGATCATTTTTGGCTCACCTTTACACAAAACATTCTACAAATAACCATGAAGTAAGGCTGCAGAAGTCCACGAACTATACAGTCATGTCATTTACCACATTCGTTAAGCAGACGGGTCCCAACGTATGCTGCTTTTTGCAGATTTAGCTTTTGTTTTTAAATCCTGAAACAGAGCGGATATCGCAAAATCGTTATATATAAATTTTCAAATTGTATTTACTATATAGCCTATTTTTTTCAAACATAAGTTAAATTTTCTTAAAGTCAATAACTAGCCAAAGTTATATAAACTTCTGTTTTTAAATGTTTGGTTAACTCAACAAATCCTTTTTCTCAGTGCACTGGAGCAAATTGCTGCAAATATAATTTCGCTATAAAACCGTTTCTTTAAATTGGCCTGCGAAACCCTCTTCCTTGACGCAAGGCGATGGTAAATGTTGTCAAACCAGAAGATGCTATTCGTCCTGTCACTACCCACCAGGTGCCGGAAAATTTCACGGATTCGATGACCTTCGTCTTAGAATGCACTGTCTTGTGCATACTCGAGCCCCGACCATTTGTCCACTAGCTGCTACTCAGTGGAACAGCAGACAATGTACGAATATACGGGGCTAGAGTATGCATAGGAAATTGGATTCTAACACGCAGGTCTTTGAATCGGTGAAATTTTCCGGCCCCTAATCATAACAGATATCTCTACTTAGCTAGATTGAACTTACACTTTGAAACACACGCCCGCAGTTCATAAAGAATTTTCCAAACGGGACAAGAAGTGTGATAAAACTGTGAAAAATGTTCTTCCGTTAAACTCGGAAGTGGGTGAAGTAATTAGTTCTATACGTAAGATTAATGAGGCTAATATCTAACTAGGGCCACTTATTTTTGATGAAAAAATATCTATGGCATGTTCCAAATAGTGATTGAATATCACAGTGGCTGATCCGTCCCCGTGCACTGAAAAATAAAAGTTCATTGGTCACCACAAAATATTTTGTCATTATGGACCTTACCAAAATGTTTAGTGGTGGCTGAAAACAAATTGTAAATGCTACAAAAAATATTGGTGAGGTCCATACTGACAAAACATTTTATGGCAACGACAAAACAGTTTTTTTCTGTCTGAGAGACTTCACAATTTTCACTGCTACCTACGTGTTCATGGACGTGCCTTTGAATGACAGCCTTTCAGTAAAGAAATAAAGTAATTATAATTTGTCGTGTCGAATAGGAAAATACTTGTCATAAATACGCAATTATTTTTGGTAAAAATAATTTTGCACCGACTTATTGCAGTGCCTTACTTGCACGTCTGCAGCTCTGCTTGATGCTCAGTGATTGGATGTTTTTAACATTCAGCATCTTGGAAATCTACCCGCAAATCACAGACGTGTTATTCTGATTGGCTCAGTCTAATAAGTGACGCCTCTACCATGGCCGTCTTTATTTGAAGGCCGGAGTCTTGAATGTGGCAACGCTGCATCGGAGGCCTGCTGCCGGTCGCTCATTGGCTGCCCTAGTCAGTGTAGACGTGTACACGCCACTGAAGATGCATCTATACACGTTGCAGAGACTAGGGTGGCCAAGAAGTGACAAGCAGCAGGCCCCCGATGCAGTGTTTCCACATTCAAGAATCCGGCCTTCTACTAAAGACGACCACCATACCTCTACACAAAAACACACTGCCAATATCCATGAAGCAAGCAAGTAACGAAAAATCAACGACTCTAGATTGATTAGAGTCCGGAAATCAAGCGGGTTCCACGTCCTGCTTGTTAGACTCCAAAGTCCTGTGTACACTCTGCCGTGAGCTATTTGTACATTGTCTACTGCTCCAGTGAGTGAAAAATTGCGCATGTGACATGGTAACTCGGCAGTCAGTGAGTGTTTTCATGCAGGTCTGCTATTGGTTCTCAGTACTAAAGAGTTGCATCAACGATGATCAAAGCGCAAATAACAGTTACAGAGCGTAGGAGGTTGAAATCTAACGTCTTCTTAAATGAATTCGCGAAATATCCCGGGTCTGTACTTATGATTTGTTGCTGAAATCTGTATAAAAAAAAAATACACATGCAACCCACGATGACAACAAGACAGTTAATTGTTAAGAAAATATCATGTGTAATAATAATAATAATAGTAATAGTTTCATTTTAATTTTTAATTTAAAAAACTATTTTTTTTTAAATTAGGTGCACGAGTTTTTTTTCTTCACGATCAACTGTCGTGTTGTCTTCGTGAGTTGCATGTGTAATGTTTTTACAAGATTCAGCAACAAATCATAAGCAGTGGTGTATGTTAATAAACCCATACATTTTTAAGAAATAGTGTGACCATGTAATAACGTAAGAAAATGTACAAAGTTGTCATTTACGGATTGCCCAGCCTTGATTTTGGATAATTAGTTAGAATTTTTTGCCTATAATCCTGAAAATTCACTGCTTTTACACTCCACTCCCCGTAAGTTTCAACTGGCGTTCTTGCGACTTAGACCACTGTTGCCCGTAGGCAGAACGAACACCAACTGTGGGGGAGGAGGGCGAGCGTACCGCTATTTACACCGCCCTCCAGACTTGTAAGCCCATAACGGCCTTTGTGCTCGCTTCAAAAGAGACTCGACTTTCTCGTCGTGCCGATTTCCAGTCCGTTCAAGTTTTGACAGTCGCTTCGCCCCGCCGCTTGTGTGCTGAAAGGTGGTGACATTCTCGCCATTGGCCACGGTGGCTCTGCCGACCACACAAGTCACCCGCACCAGCCCGTTTTCCCACAGTCCTGGCCCTCACCCAAGTACAGTCCGGTCCACCAACCTGTGTACCGTCAACTGAGGATGAAGAGAGAGCGACAGTCACCGACTTTAATTTTTGTATTTTGTGACAGAACTTTTCTTCTGGGTAAATTTATGCAACTTTAACCTAACTACAAAATATATTACATATTGATAGCAATTTAGACATATATTTTTATTTTCCGTTACTGTTGTTACAGATCGATTTGCAGTTAAGAAAGTATTAAGAATTTTCTAACTGCTATTCTATCTGAACAACAGTAAAGGCAAACAAAGATTTATGGTGTCTAAAATCCCCTTAATATGTATTATTGCTAGAGGCACTAGTATTTCGCGTATTAATCTGCCAACAGCGTAGACTTCTCAGACCTATACACACACTGGCCATTGGCTTGTAACCGTAACACGTGTTACCACCATGACTTGTTTCCTTATTTATCACTGACTTGCAGTCGTCAAAGATGTGTTGAAACAGGTGTCGTCTAATCGCAGAAGAAGTAGTGAAGTATACATTATTGGCATTCAACCTGACCTAGAATCAATACGCGAAATAATAGTGCCTCTACTTATTGCTATAGCCAACGTAAAATTAGCCTTGGGATTAATGCGAGTTGCATACATGCACCTGAAACACTGATAGACTACGGCTTCTTAAACTACTAACTTAAGAGTTAGCAGACCTGGCGCGTGAGACGTGCTGTAGCGTGGTACGGGAAGTCGTTTTTCATGTATAGTTACTAAAAATGTTTCCAATGCGTTTATCTACGAAAGGAAAGCACACTTCAAATTAAGTCCCTGTGATTTGAAAAATGCAGTCCGATAATTAAAACCGTGATTAGCAAGCTCCTAAAAAGTGCTACAAATGACTTTTACACGTTTCTGTAGCTGAGAAAATATCAACCGTAATCGTAAAACAAAATCATAGAAACCTGCATTGGTCTTTACCACATACTTTCCACAAATATAATGATAGGGTCATCGCTTGAAGTCCCGTTGAAAAACAGTTCCTATGAAAACACTGCACGCTAGTTTAGTCCTTCGCGCCTAGAGGCGATGAGGTGTTTGACGCACGGGTTATATTCGACTTATCGCCTTCCCCGTTTCTGTGCTTCAAACGTAAAAAAAAAAAAAAAAAAGCCACGGTCCACTAACTCTTAAGCGAATTGTTGCCAGTAAAAAACAAAAAATGGTTGATCTGCACTTGGTGCCTGCTAGAGTGAGTCGCCTCAGTGGTCACTTTCTTGAAGTTACGACGTGTCCTGACAACAACAACATTGAAAGTTGCAGCTGCATTCATGAGGAACTTGTAAGGATTTTCACGCACACTTCCAGAGCACCTGTTACACAACAAGTAGGCCTATTTTATTGCTTTGTTTTCAATTTTTATGTAGTCTTCTACTAAGTTTAGCTCTTGTCCAGTTCACAAAATGAAGTGATTAAATAATAAAAAGGTAACCTAATACAATATTCATACAATTATTTTTACACCAATACCAAACACAGATACTTGGTATTGTCATAAAAAGATTATTGCTCTAAGCAAGATATAGTAAAAAATTAAAAAGAACTGCGCTAAAGGAACAGTGACAGTATTGATCCAAGGATATCATGAAATATAAAATTGTCAACACTTCTTTCACTGGTGGTTCTATTAATATTATTATTACTGTCATCAACTCGAAAGATGCATTCTTTAATCTATAACTGCCATATAAAACGATCGTAATAAAGCGTGTGACAACTGTCCGCTATCTAGGAATATTGTTAGATACAAAATTACTTTTCCACCACCACATTGATTTGTTAGTCAACAGTGTATCAAGAACTTTAAATATTATTTCTCACATCACTAAACAAACTTCTAAAGGCGACTCTCTGTTATGTCTGTTATATTCATTAGTTAGCTCTAAACTAGAATATGGCAATGTTCTTTGGAATTTCATCACAGGAACAAATTCTAAGCACGTTCAAAATACACATTATGAAAGTTTTTAAAATAATATATGAAAGATATTGCACTGATAAGACTGGTTTTAATTACTATGAAGTTCTAAATAAGTATAATACACATTCTTTAAAAGAAAGAAGAGTTGATATTGATGCATGATTTATTTTAGAATGTTTCTTTGCGGTCTTTGATTATATGGAGATCCACGAGTCATTATCCCTGAAAATTCCAAATTGCAGAAGTAGAAGCTCTGATATTTTCTGTTCCCCTGGCAAATATGGAAGGTATTCCAAACGCTGTACAAACGTTTCAAGAAATAAATCCATTTAATAAAAAAATCTTTTGTCTCATAACATTGTTAGATGTATTTTGTTTGATGTAAATGAAACTTGTAAATATTTTATACATATTTCTGTGCTGCCGCAGTTAGTTAATATGTTAAAAGAATTTACTTATATTGCAAATTAATTTCTGTAAAACTTTACTGAGTTTCTTATTCCTTACGGTATTAATTCGTTTAATCTCCTATTTTGTTTTGTTTGTGTTTAATGTAGTGCCTACCTGCTGTGGTCTAGTAAGACTGTTAGGCTGGCACATTAAAATTCTTTATAAATAAATCCATTAGTACTTCGGAGCAGTCTATATTGCTGCAATCCAAAAAAGTAAAGTAGTTTATCAATTCCATCTTAGTTTTACTATTTTTTTTATTTCTAGTGTACTCTTAAGTCATTTTGTTTCGCCATCAACATAACCCAAACAGTATTTCCTGAAGAATATTATTAAAATAAAAGTTTTACTTAATGATTTGAGGTTTAATATAACTGATCTTACCTTTCAGCAACGTGAATTTTTTTTCTCCCTGCGCCACAACAAATGCACCGCCGTTTGAACTTATAACGTATAGCTATATATTTAGGCCACAAATAGTTCAGAAAATTGAGAAAAAAAATTTATATATATGTATTGCTGGACTGACTGTGTTCTAAATACACGCTAAATGTCCAAGGTAGATAGAATACATTTTATCATCATAAATTTCACATTTGTCTTCTCAGAATTCCATAAAAGCGAAAAATAAAATAATTCAACACTGCGAATGACGCCGTGCCTTAATTTTCGAACAGTGTGTACATGTAGATATTTTTACAGTGTTGCCTAAGTTGCGCGCGCACGGAGCGGTAATACGCTATCATGATCTCCGCTGTCCATTACAGAGGAACCCATTAGGTCAAGAGAGAACGGAGGCTGGGCAGGAGCAATGGAGAAAGAGAGACGGAGGATAAATAAATAAAAACAAGACGTGCAGCAAGTGTGAGTGAGGTGATGGTTTGCTGGGGGAAGGGGAGAAGGGAGGGGTGAAGAACGAGGGGTAGGTGCGCCGGCCAGCGAGCAGAAGAGTATAAAACACCGAGGAGGAAAATGTGGAGGTGTCTGTAAAATTTATTATCTAATTGGTGGTGGTGAAAGCTATTACCTCGGCGCCCGGGGGGTGAGAAGGGGTTGGGAGGGGGAAGTTTCGGCCTTACACGAAGATAGTAGGCCTGCTCTCTGGGTGGCCCGCCGCCGACACAGTTTAAGGATATGTTAATGGACCAATAAAGACACGCGGCCCACGGGCCTACTTCTCTCAGCCCGGGCCGCCAGGTGTAGTACAGGGAAGCGAACCCGGGACATCTACCGGCACCATTCACGTGTGCATACACTGTAAAACGCCTTCCTAAAATGTTCAGAAAATAATTAACCTAAACACAGGCTGTTTCCGAATTCATAGGATTAATCCTCGGATCCCTGAATCCTCGCAGCCTTCACAGCAATGCATCCTTCGCGGTAAGGGTGCATTTGTGTATAAACATACCTTCCGAATTCCCAATTCAAACAAATGACTATCGCAAGGGCGTAAGGATGCTCGCTTCGCATCCTTGAACCAAGGATGTGTGGAAGGGTACATCTTGAATCGTCGGTAGAATTCGGACACGAATAAAAAATGGCCGCATCCTTAATGATGCACTTTTCAAGGATGCGAGGGTGCGAAGGATCCTTCAAGGCACTATTCGGAAACAGCCACAGGATGGCACAGTTACCATACTTCCGTCTGGTAAATATGCAAATTTTTACACTTGTTACAATACAAGTTTGGTAACTTCAGTATACATTTGACTGTTATAAATAAGTTTAGGAGTGCTACCATGGATGTCTGAGAAACAATTCTACCACACATACTTTCTTAGTGATCCTGTACGCTCGTGTGGAAAATTTACGAACTAATGTTTAGAGTGTAGTGCAAACAAATCGTAGTTTTACATGATAAAGACTTCTAAACTAATGTCAGAACATTTATAAATCTTGATATTACAACAAGAATGTCGCAGGTCTTTAAGTGGTCTAAATTTTCCAAATGTCTGTGGGGACTAGAGCAATATGTTTTTATGAGAACAGTCTGTTCATAAAAATATAGTCCTCTACACTCCGCAGACAATGGGAAACAGCTGAGTGTTTGATGTGAAACAAAATAACCTTCAACAGCCTGTCACATTTTACAAAATACTTCGTAATTTTACAAAAAATAATCTTTAAAACTGCCCCACAGTGCCCAGGGACATCCAATTGATGTCCAGGGGATATCCACTTTGGCTATTCAGGTTAAACTATGGATCTTCTAAGATGCTCCTTGAACATTTCCCAATGACATCTGTGGGAAATCCATAGGGCATCCTCACAGGAAATCCATGGTACAACCCTGCAGGATATCTGTGGTATATCCCTGCTGGATCTCCATGGGATATATCTGCAAGATATGTGGTAGTGCTCGTGGAAAAGGAACACAAATTATATTTACACATTACGAAATAATATTCTGCTCATATTTACAAATAGTACAACCAATTTCTAACACGCTCATTGATATTAAACTTTCTAGCCTAAATAGAGTGGCATTTGAATCCACGACCCTTACGTTTCAAGTTTTGCATGCTAACCATTACTCCACTTCATCACGTTGCTAGTCGACATCCTATGTCTTACCTATACAATACAAGTAATATAAGTGAAAAAAATTATCATCATAAGCGATTGTCGGCCTAGACAGGAAAATTTTGGTGGTTAAATGATATGTTTCCTATGTATACATACATAAATATATGTATATATGACAATTATGTCATATTATATAATTTGTAAGAGAGCCACGAGGTTTCGCATTATTTGCTCAACCCAAATAAAAAATTACTATTTTTTATGTCGGTAAGTTTCAAGAAATGCCCTCGGCGAATGAACGATATCGTAACATGAAACATGTGCTTTGTTTTATGTGAAACTGCCTAACTTTTCCCCAGTATATCAAATGAGGCGCCCATAAATATATTATGAGTATACGATCATGAATCCGGAAAAAAAGACAAGCGTTTTTAAGTCTAGCATTTCCTTGATTTTATTGTTATTATAAATTATAGTACTACTTCCTTACATTGTAGCATCTTGAGTATGCTTATATGCTAATATTAACTACTATATCATAAGTATGTTTGTATATGACTTATTAATTTAAATTTTACACTTTTCTTAGGTAGTTATTTACACTAGGTTTTTTCTTAGTTTTTAATTTTGTGTAGTCCTATACAGGTACAAGTTATATTCCATTTCTCCTTGTAAATTGCATTATCGCGCATGTTCTCTATATAACAGCAGACTCATTACAGATATATTAATCGCTATTTTTTTCTTAATTGTTGTTGTACTAACTTTCTGAATGTTACATTTGTCAACATAAGTGTTAGGTTTACTTCTCCATAATTTTATATGATGTATCGCATTACTTAATACTATTAAATTTTTTTTTATTGTAGCGTCGTATATGCTATCGTTTTCCACACACAAATTATATTTTGTAGCAGTGTTATTAATCAACATTTGTTTACATTTCATGTTGTAAGATATTGTGTTCTGTATTTGTATGATAATGGTTAATTGTAAGAGAAGGCTAAATGCCTTAACTTCGCCATTTAAATAAAGGCATTAAATAAATAAATATATATTTGTATTAAAAAGAAACACGCTTCAAACCACGTTTCTATGTTTTTAAAATATGGTATGCTTATAAGAAATAATTTTAAGGCCCCTCGAAATTGTTGTAGTCATTTTCATACTGTTCTACATAAAGAATGTCTACCTGGGTGCTAAACAGAAATGTAGAAGCATTCGTTTGACTTTACGGCATACAATTGGCAGATTAACTTGCATGTTTACCGCAGAAAATCCCTTACAAAAATCACTACTGCAAAACACTGCACCGTTGTTAACTAAGGCGGTATTATGATTTACACGCATACCATTATTTGCCATATTGCATCCGTTTTAGTATTTTCTGTGGATTAGAAATAATTGCACGAGGGCTTCTCTGAACAGTGTTTTTTTTATAAAGAAATTACTAAATAAAATCTGACGTCTTACACATGAGTGAGTTTTCAAGAGAAACCACTTCGGGACGTTTTCTGAACCCCCGTCGCTGATCCAAGCATTGTTTTCCACGTGCACGCTTTCTCTTCTCAACCTCATCGCCTCGCAGAGTTATTGCACCAACTGGGCGTAACTAATTCCTGTAGTTTCGTCTTAACCCCAGGGCAGCCATGCTCCAAAAAAAATCTTCTGTGCTGTGGGGAACAGCTTTTGTCAACTCTCTGCCTAAGTATTCTCTCGTCAGAAATCTCTATGACATCCGTAGAAAATTTTAAGAGTGACGTAAGTTTGTTCTCATGTGCCAGGTCGCTTTATAGTTACAAGCGCAACTTATGTTTCAAATACGTGCAGTAGTTTCCCGTTTTATTTCTTATTTTTAACTGGCTGGATATGAGTTTAACACGAAAAAGATTCTAGCACAATTTTGTTTCCCTTACCCGCAATTCGGCAGTTCTGCTTCATGGTAAGAGCTAGTGAATTTTGGTGAAAAGAATTTTGCAACATATTGTATCAATGCCCAAACACTCACTTCAGTCACAGAATATTAAGGCATGCAGAAGTGAATTAGCCAGTAGAACTGCGAACTCAGTCACACACGTCAGCAAAACGGCTGTGATTTGCGGGTGGATCCCTAAAGGACGTTCACGATAAGGTGAGCACTGCATAAAGTTTTCTTTCAGCCTTTTAGCCGCCACGTTTACTATTATTAATATGAATAGTTCCATGTAACTAAAAACCAGTGTAGTAGTTTCAATACTCTCAAAAGTTAACGTCTAACGGCCCAATAAAACATATTTTCAATAGTAATTACAAGTTTTGCTGAGTGCTCAGTGAACTGCCTTTAAACGTGAGAGTCAAAAATAGCCAATCACTGACCATTAAGCATAAGTGCCGTCTTTAGTAGAAGACCGGAGCCTTGAATGTGGCAACGCTGCATCAGAGACCTGCTGCCGGTCGCTCATTGGCTGCCCTAGTCAGTGTAGACGTGTACACGCCACTAAAGCTGCTGCATCTATACACGTTGAAGAGACTAGGGTGGCCAAGAAGTGATAAGTAGCAGGCTCCCGATGCAGTGTTGCCACATTCAAGACTCCGGCCTTCTACTAAAGACGGCCATGGCACGAGGCATTGAAACAACATGTTGCATAATTCTTTTCACCAAAAGTCACCAGCTCTCCTTCATGGTTACTGGCAGCATGTCTTTCTTCAGACACGTCCCTCATTTGACTACACCAATCAGAGTAAGGTTATTGTGACACTGTTAGTCTGTGATTTGTCAGTATAACCATGAAGCAAAGCTAATCAAATGATACAAATATCTTTCCGTCACTAACTAGTGGCTCAATTTTTATAACATAGCCTACCATTAGGATGTTTGTGGTAAACTGAGCATTTTTGGAGCCAGTAGGTATTTTATATTCCCAGACAATTTGTTTCATTCCGCAACTTGTTAATAAAACACAGCAGCGTGATTAATAAATATTATGTATAGACTTGAGCGCATTCCAAAATCAACTTCAGATGCAAAACTCAAATGTGTATTAATTTTATTATTTTTCTTTGGCAAGATATGCCCTAAAATTGGCCACTTATCACGAAGGGTCTATACAACTGTTCAGCGGAAAATAATTCATAATATTATGTAAAATACAAAATTCTGCTCAAGTTATAGACAAATCCTGTGAAGACTTTTTCACAGTTATAAATATATTTGACATTCAACTTTTTGTTTTCTTTCTGCGCAGTTATTAAAAAATAAATAAAAAATTATTCTGCTCTCGGGCGTCACCTATAGAAAAAATTTACACGCCAATATAGGCGTAAATAAGTGAAGTACTTGAGAGTGTTATTTAGTTAGTTATCAGAAATCTGCAGTTGTAGCAATGCCTGAAGAAAAGTCATACAGTCGAGGGCATGGTGGTGAACCTTCGAGACGGTAGAATGTTCCCAGAGGGAAGAACTGACGTGTGTCTGGACACTGGACCTTCCACGAGTCAATGACTGAACGACTCGGTAAACTATCCCTGGTATTGTTTGTCCGCTGACATTCTTGCCGTGGCAAATCCTCTACCTGCTCCTAACGGTCCCGCTAGTCTTGTCTCTACACTCTATTTGTGTATTCCAATTGACTGCTCTGGGGGTGCACCAAGGGCGCACCGAGTGCGCCCCGAAAATTGAAAATATTCAATAGTCACGTGATTGCCCGCAACGAGTGCTTATTGTTTACGCGCCAACAACTAGAACACGCCACATTTACAATGCAAAACATTTGTGGCAACAAATTACTTAAAACACGAAATTCTTTAACCACAGGTATTCCAAAACGGCCAAAATTTAATGCTACGAAATTTGAGAGGTTATTTTACTACAATTTTTCTTCCTGATCAATCGGTAAATAGATGCGCGGACGACTCGATCCTACTAACCTTACTATAGTTTTAATAACGAACACAGGCATTAAAATAATCACTGTATGTTTGCATCATATAAACTTCTTTGCATTTTTAAAGTTCCGAACAGTCATATACAGAAATTGCGTAATTTCCCCCCACAGAAAATATTTTCTTTTGTTTACACAATCACAGGTCGCCGTCATAATTGCACTCATTTGCCTCAGCGTCTTGAGAGACAGCGCGGCAAAAACTGCTCCCGGTGCGAACCTTTCGTGTGCAACTCTCAATTGGAACACGATTTCGGTAATTGGAACACGCGTCACCCGTCGTGTGCGCACCGGGAGTATTCGGGCGCAGTAATTGGAATACGCCGTAAATAAAATATAAACTGTCAACTACTGTTACACGCTGGATAATCTTGTTGCAAGTCCAATCACCGGAGCCATTAATTTTTTAGGTAAAGAAATATGAAGCGCAGATCTCATTAATGGTCATAGATTATTAGGATCGTCAACATTTCGCGAAAATAATTTTAGCCCAGTATGTTTAAGTGCCTTACATGCACATCTGCAGATTTGCTTCAAAGTTATTGGCAGCGTGGGTGAAGAGCCGTATCTCATTAGACTGTGCTTATCTCAATAAGGCTGTGATTTGTGAGTAGAACACGTGAACGTTAAAACATCCAATCACTGACTATGAGGGCAAAACTGCAGATGTGCACCAAGGGCACTGAAACAAACTGGGGCAAACTTCTTTTTCGAAAAAGTAGTGATGCTAGCTTTAATAAGGCCTACATTTAATGTGTTAAAAATTCAGAAAAACATATTATACTTTATTAACTTGAACTGCTTTGATAGCTAAATAACAGTTTGTCAGCCACATAAACTATAAGCCGTGGGCGTTTAAATGAGCGTTTTTGAAGATGACCTTGTCTGGAAACATATTTTATTTTGGGCACAGACGTTAACATTTGAATACAGTTCAAACCTTGTTACCTTTCTTATTACTTAGGGGCTATGTTTTCAGTAACATTGGCAGGAAAATACATTTTATCTGAAAGAAAAAAAATACCAGGGCTTATAAAGTGCCGACTTTAATGTGAACCGCATATAAATAGAGACCCGAAAATTTCTCGGGTTCAACAGTTATCTGGCTAGACTCCACAGTCCTATATAAGGCACTTTGACTTCAGCTGCTTGTTAATTGGCTGTTGCTCCAGGGAGTAGATAGTTGTACGTATGACAAGGTAGCGCTGGAATCAGTGAGTGTTTTCATGCAGGTCTACTATTGGTTTACACTTCTCAAGGAAGAGTTCCAGCATCAGTGACCTAATCACGATATTAATTAACGCGTACAGAAGTTTGCAATCTAACGTCTCCTCAAATTAATCCAAGATAATTTCCGGGTATCTAATAACTATCTGTAGGCCTATTCAGTGACGACGTTTGCTTTAAGTGTGAAGTCATTTGTTTAAGGTTAGGTCAATTGAAAATTGTGTGTTCTATGTCATTGGAAAATAACTCTTGGAATGCTTACTAAGGTTTGGCATGTTATACAAATGTTTTAGCACTCAGCGGTTAAAAGGAACGTATTTCAGCATTCTTCAGTTGGCGGTCTACCCTCTCATCGAAGTCTCCACGTTCGCACACCCGCGAAAAGGCCATAGAACTGCAACAAGAAGTAGAAAGCCAAATTACACCGAGCGCGATGATTTATGTGCCAGGAACAAGCAGGCACAACTCAAGGCGTGGCATTGGCGGCAACGAGGAAGGTGCTAGGGAATGTCGAAGGGAGGAGGTAGAACGTGAAAAACGACGAAAGAGCAAAAGTATGAACTGTGGTTTCAAGTTGTAAATAAGTGTTTGCAGTTTTTTTTTTTATCCCAGAGGCACAGGAACAAGGTGGCCGTAAAGGCGAAACTTATTCGCGCATCGTGCGGCCCATCGACCTAACATGCAAGGTACAGAATTCAGTGTATTACTGTGAAAATTCTGCCCCTGACCAAATTATATTAAGGGGTATGGAAAGATAAGATGTCGAACCAACGACTGGAATACACAATCGTTGATAAAATATAAACTACTTATCACAATACGATGGGATTTTTTCCGATTATATATTATATTATCAGACGTTTATTTATACAGTACTAGGCGGTAGTATTCTTTGCTTTCGAGTAAAAAATTAAAAATGGCATTTAGAAAATAAGGGGTTGAAACAAAAAAAAATTCATAGAAATGGAAAACTGCAATTTTTACAATTTTTAGTACGATAATATCCAGGACTTTTTAATAACCGAAATTAAAAAATATTTGCGTTTTGATTTGAAAATTATTTTAACATCCGTAAACCACCCGCGCAGAGATTTTCGGTTTAAATCCAATATTTTTCTTAATACTGATATTAATTTTTTACTCGAAACTAGAGCATACTACCGCCCAATGCTATATAAATAAACACCTGCTATTAGAATATCTACTCGGCAAAAAATCCCATATAATTATGATGAATAGTTTAGATTCTATCGACAATTGAGTATTCCAGTCGTCGCTTGACATCTTATCTTTCCATACCCCTTAATGTAACCACCACACTATCCATCTAAATTTGTTAGGTATACGCTGTTTCGTAGACCTATAACTTTGGTGACATTTGACAACTGATTATGGTCGATGGGCAATAACAGTTAATATTTTGGAATATGTATGGAAACCTGAATTCCAAACCATGTAACTCCGAAATTTAATAAATAGCAAAGAAATATAGTATATTTATTGTAGGAATTTATTTCTATCTTAAATATGTTGCTAGCCACAGTAAAAATATTGTTTTTCGATTGGTAACACGATTAAAAAATATATAAATGCACACTAAAATATATTACCTACTGTTGCATTTTTCTTAAATTTTGGAGTTAGCTGGGTTTGGAATTCAGATATATATATATATATATATATATATATATATATATATATATATATATATATATATATATATATATATATATATATATATATATATATATATATATATATATATATATATATATATATATATATATATATATATATATATATATATATATATATATATATAACCAGTATGTAACTGTCAAATATTACTAAAGTCGTAAGAAACATAGTACATTAATTTTGTATTTTAGAATGTCATATTGCATCCTCTTACACATAAATATTGATAAAACTTAAATTAAAAATAAAAAACCTCTGTAAGTTGGTGAGGAGTCATGTATCCTGCAGATTTCATATGGTGCTGCAGCATCAGTCAAGGTGATCAATGTTATTGTAATGTCGTATAAGTCACAGTATTACACATTTTGAATCGATCATACCAGTAGAAGTTCAACAACTAGAAAAGAGTTGCTGATCTTCAAACGGCTGAACAGTTTATCTTGAATCATAGGTAAGATCATCCTATATCAAGTCACCTTTCCAACAAAAAAAAACTAAATCGAAATAGGTTCCTTCGTTTAGGAGCTATAATATGCGACAGACAGACACACACACACACACACACAGATACACAAGTTAAACTTATAACACCCCTTTTTTTCGCGCCGGGGGATAACAAAACAACCTCATGTTAAAATTACTGCTTAATAATTGCCAGTACAAAAAAAAATACTAAGCACAACACTAAAAAAAATCTACGAGCCATACGCTTAGGACACTATTATTACTGATACATAAAAACACTGATCATGAAAAATTTAGGGCTAGGGAAAACATAAAGTTGCGTGAATTTCGCTTATTCTTCCGCAGCAGCCTAGATTTCTCAGGCTTGTACTGACCACAATAGATTATCCAGTACCAGGGACCTGAAAAATGCGCGTATTCTTTTGGACACGTGCTATGATTCAAACAGCAGTCACTTCGTGTTACATCATAAATTGGCTCTTTACTTGTTTGACTCCGCTAATATTAAAGAAGCAAGTATACGAAGGCCAAATAATGCCGTATTTCTGTGTCAGCCAATAACCAGCTGTTGTCTGCTTGAGTACACATATATTCTTGGAGGCTAGCCTATAGGTCACTGAACTCAAATCTCTACTGTGACACTACACTTCATCAGAATTGACTAAATTCACTGAAGTTATATACAGACGAATCAGGTTGTCTAAAGCCGCTATTGTAGGAGAGCTCAAGGTGGTATTAGAACAATACTTTTTGGCAGAGTTCCCACATGGGAGGCCAAGGCATTCTATTAGAGTCGTCTATGGGATAGGCCCTGGAAAAATGTACACGTTTTCTTCTGAACACAGCCTAGCACTAGGACAACTGTAAATTTGTATCACTTTTGCAGTAGGATCATGTCTTATGTGACATCTCTTGGAGGACTCTGAGTGTATAATAAAGAATATTTTTGTATCTTTACAGACTTCAAATAAAAGGAGGAGGTTATCAATTCGGTTGTATTTTTTTTATGTTTGTTACCTCAGAACTACGTCATTTATCAACCGATTTGGAATTTTTTTATGTTGGAAAGGGATATAGTCAAGAGTGTCCCACTTTAATTTCATTGGTATTGGAGCTTGGATTTTGAAGATACGCTAGTGGACTGCTCAAAATCGAATAGGAAATGTATAGTGATTGAGATATTGGCAGGTTTATGACAATCCAAGATTAGGTAGGTACCTATGTTCAAGGACGTTCTGGACTGACTTAGACTGTGAAGGGACGACGGAACACCTTAACGACAAACAGCACGAATGTGGAAGGTAGGCACAGGAACTCTGTAAAAAATATCAAGAAATAAAATTTTTTTACAAAAATATCACCGACTTCAATAAAATCTACTCTGCAAAAAAATTCACTAAAACGTAAAAAAGTTATTGCGTTATTTTTAGACTACTTAGAATACAATGAGTCGGTGCCAGCCAAACTATTGAGAAATTTATCGTAATTTCCTAAAATTGACAAATATATTTAAAGTTACGTTAGTTCGATAATGTAAGAATACCTTATTAAACCAATTTACAAATGAACGCTACTGCATAAAGCGACACTTTAAACATAAATAAACCAAAATAAACCTATTTACAAAAAATAAACAAAACAGGGTCTTAAAGCGACACCTCGAAAATCTATTGACAATTGAACACAGATTTCGTGTAAAACACATCTAAATATATTATGGCGATGCTAAGCACCAAGAAACTACACTCGAATATAATTAGTAGAGGCCAGAAAAATTCGCGTGCTGACACAGTGAAATTGACCATTATTGGCTCGCAGCTACTTCCAGGAAAATTCGAATTTTTCAGTTCTCTAATAATGGACGACTTGAAGTACACGGCCCCTGACGTCACACCGCAGGGGAAATACTGTGGGAAACAAAGCTTGTTTACAAACATGCTGATTTGTTAGTTGGTAACTGCAGAAAGCAAAAATTTTGCGCATTCATAGATTTGCACGTAATGGTAAAAAATATTAGTTTAAATTTCATGGTTAAGATACGCAAATACATAAGATTAATGTTTACCTAGAAAAAAAGCTGCAAATTCCAAACAAATAATCAATTTTCTTGACGTACATCTCATCCGGGACATGTGAAGCCAAACTGCTAAATGATATGTTCGGCTGCGGTATCCATGGAGATAGGAATTGTATCCCACATCTGACTGAAGCTCCGCCTCTTTTCAAGTCATCCATTAGAGAAAACTTATAGTATACAAGCGCACTGAAAATTTAGATATCGGCCACAACTGTCAACGACGTCTGCCCTCACGCGTCTGCCAGCTTTCTGGTCGCTCACTCAAGGTGCTCCCCTCTCAGCCCCCCTGTATACGCCCGTCACTGTTCAATGCCGCACGGCTGCTGTCTTTCTGTCGATTATGTTTAGTTGCAGAAAACGTTAAATTGCATTAAATTAGATGCATACCTACGCTACTTCGTTAAACGTTTGTCAACAGTGCCTAGCACCGGCGCAAAAATAACAATTATTGTATATTATAGTCCTAATAAATTTTTTGTAGGCTATTCTAAGTAGTCTAGTGTTTATTTTTTTCAGAGTAGATATTTTGTTAGACGTTGTTATTTTTTGTAAAAAAATGTTATTACAGTAATACTGCAATTTAAAGCTAAATCTTAAAAAAAAAAATGTGTATGTAATTACTTCATGAACCTCCCGAAAACCAATAAACATACTCAATCTAAATGATTCATAGTGGACCTACATGTCGCAATTTATAGCTTGATGTATATAAAAACCTACCCAAAGAAATTTTTGTATTAAAAATAGGACTCGAAATTTTTCATTAACATAGCAAATTTCGAAAATAACAAACTACTTTGTAGTAGATTTTTGTATGTTTGAAGTTCTAGTCCATGACATGTAGTGTCACTGTAAATTAATTAGTTTCATAATGTTCATTGTTTTTTATGAAGTAAAAACATGCAAAATTTGACTATGAAATGCCAATATCGGAAAACTGAGCTAATTATTTTGTAAGAGGAAAATAATATTCGCGTAACTTCTACAAAACTATCACTATCTAATACAAATATAAAATCATGACTTTTCCCTTTATGAATGCCCTTAATTGTTGGTGGACCTGGTGGATGAGCCGTTCTGTAGCGTATTACGGAATGTATGTTTTCTTGTGTAACTATTAGAAATGGTTTCAATGCGTTTATCAACGAATAGAAGGCACCTTTCAAACTGTGTCCCTATGATTTAACAATGACATCCGCTAATTAAAAACATTATTACCTAGCTCCTGAAAAGTGCTATAAATGACTTTTTTTTACGATTCTGTGGCTGAGAAAATATCAACCGTTGTAGTAAAATACATAGAAACCTGTGTTGAGCTTCACCTCACATTTTCCATACAACAGGGCCATCGCTTGAAGTCCCGTTGAAAAACACATTCTACGAAAACACTGCTCGGTACACAGTAAAAAATTTTTTGTACATTTAAAAAAGATTTTGTTGGAAACCAGTTTCCATAAATTTTTTTGTAACACTACAAAAATGTTTTGAGAACTTTACAAAAAACTTGTACTTTTACAAATTTCCTCGTATATTTACAAACATTTCTGTAAATCTACAAACAAATTGTGTATATTTACAGCTAATATCTGGTTCACTTTACAACAATTGTTTGTAGTGTTACAAAACATATTTTTTTCGGAAATTAGTTTCCAATTTTTTTTTTTTTTTTGTAAAAGTACGAAATGTTTTGTAAAATGTGACAGGTCTCCTAGGTTTATTTTGTTTCAAATCGAAAAATTTGGTCATCAACATTAATTTTACTAGTTCCTAAAGGTGTTCACATTATTTGTAACCACTGTAAAAGGTTTCTGACATCTCACTTATATTACCTGACTGATAATGTTCTGATATTAGTTTACAAGATTTTCCTTGTAAATGTACAGAATTTTTTTACTGTGTAGTTTATTCCTTCGCGCCTAGAAGCTATGAGGTGTTTGACGGACGTGTTATATTCGTCTTATCGTCTTCCCCGTTTCCATGCCTCAAACGTGAAAAAATTAAAGCTAGCATACACTAATTCCTAAGTCGACACTCGTAAATTTCGCAGGTTCGACAACCAGCCGGCTGGACTCCACAGTCATAAATACACTATGTCTTCATATACTTGTACATTGTCTGCTGCTCCAGTGAGTGGACAGTTGTACATATGACAAGGTAGCTCGGCAGTCAGTGAGTGTTTTCATGCAGGCCTGCTATTGGCTCACAGTCCTCAAGGAAGGGTTTAAGGGCTTGGGCCCGAGTTTCTAAATTTTTAACGATAATTAATTTTATAACGTGAACTGTTGCCGATATCGCAAAACCCGCTCTGTAACTTTGTTACAATTGATATTTTATATATACTCTGATTTTGTCGAGACAAAATACAACATAATTGCTGTTAATAAGTTAATAAACCGAATGTCCATTTAATTGATAAATAAGTCACAGTCTTTATATTCAGTGTCTATGAAAATTATATCTATTACGTACTAGAACAAATTTTCAACAAAGTTACAGAGCCATTTTACGATAACGACTTTCGTTTGGGCGTAAAAAAATAATTCTCTCGAAAGCCGAGAAACTCGGGCCCAAGCCCTTAAGTCACAAAGACTCAACCGCAAAAGTACTTAACGTGTACGGAAGTTTTAAGTCTAACGTCTTCTCAAATGAATTCACGAAATTCACGGGTCTCTACTCTTAAGTCGCAGTTTCTCTTCTGTACGGCTAGTTGTTCTGCGGCGTAGCTGTCGGTAACAATGTGCGCCAACGAGAGCGGGGGACGGAGAAACGTGTCGATGTGCGTGGGCGGAGGTCGTGTGGTTGGCCGCGAGGTGAGACGAGACGGCATGTTTGATTTACAGTGATGGTGTTATGTCAAGCGTCTTGTAGGCGAGCTACTAGCGGATCCAGAACGACAACTTCCGCCCAGTAATGAGATGAAGCGGGCGGTCGCAGTCATGGCGGCCCATCGCTAAGCTTAGGCTGTATCCGAATTATCATCAAGTACACATTCTAAGCAAATAATTTATAAATATGTCACACGTGCGTATAGGAGTGCTAAGAAAGTAGGTATAGTATAATTGTTTCCCAGACATTCATGGTAGCACTCCTAAACGTTTTTATAAAACATTCAAATGTATACTAAAGTTATCAGACTTGTATTGTTGAAACTGTAGATGTTTGCATACTTACAAGGCGTAAGTATGGTAACTGTCCCACGCTGCGTTTAGGTTCATTACTTACTAACCATTTTACGAAGTTTTTTTACAGTGTACAGGAAGGTGATAGTACCGATCGTTGTGATCAAAACATGATCGTGTTAACATGGGGTCAATACAGGACGGTTGTCGAGATAGTCCCATTTAAATGTAAACATTGATACGCTTTAAAATTACTGCTATTGTTTTCTTTGCAGTTTTGTTCCTCGTTTCAGTTACAAGGAAATTGTAATACATAATGAATAACACACTAAATAAAAATGTTGAAATTTAAAATAATTTAAAACTCAACATTTACATAAATACAAAAAAAAAATTGTTCTTTAATGTAGGAGAACTTGTAGTCTTCAACATCGTTATTCGATGTGTATTTTTTTTTCAGGTTGGTATGTCAGTTGGTTTTAGTGTACTGAAAACCGTGACATGCTAATTTCGACATTTGTGTGTTATAACTAGAGACCAGCAAAATTATCTGCTCACTGGCTGCTCGATGACACAGTGATATGGGCCTGCTTTTAGTTGCTTCTTTATTATTGGCTAAGCTACTTCCAGGAAGTTTCAAATATGTCACGCACCAATATTGCGAAAGTGGCACCAACTTACAGTTGCTGGAATTCTAGCTTGGGGCCAAAAGAAAACCCGAATTTTTCGGGCCTAGCCATTACTAGGTACAAGAAAATTTTGCGAATTCAATGACCTTCATGTTATAATCCATTGTCCTATGCTTAATTAAGCCGCGTCTATTCGATCATTGTCTGCTGTTCCAGTAAGTTGCAACCAATGAACGAATAGACGGGACTTGAGTATGTAGCTATAGGACAGTTGAATCTAACGTGCAGGTCATTGAATTCGGAAATTTTCCTGCCCTTAGCCAATACCCAAGAAGTACACAGTAAAAAATGTTTTGTGCTTTCACAAAAATGTTTTTTGGAAACCTGTTTCCAAAAAATGTTTTGTACTTTCACAAAAATGTTTTTGGGAAACCTGTTTCCAAAAACGTTTTTTGTAACAGTACAAAAATGATTTGTAAAATTTACAAAAATCTTGTACGTTTACAAATTTCTTTGTATATTTACAAACATTTCTGTAAATCTACAAGCAAATTTTGTATATTCACTGCTAATGTCTGGTTCATTTTACACTTTAAAATCTAGTTTCCAAATATTTTTTGTAAAATTACGTATTGTTTTGTAAAATGTGACAGGTCTTCTAGTTTTTTTTGTTTCAAATCGAAAAATTTACTCATTAATATTTATTTTACTAGTTCCTAAAGGTGTTCACAATATTTATAATCTCTTTAAAAGGTTTTGGACATCTCACATTTATTACCTGACAGATAATGTTCTGATATTATTTTACAAGATTTTCCTTGTAAAAGTACAATTCTTTTTTTACTGAGTATGGAAGAGAAAAAATTTCATAAGAGCAAAATTGAGTCACAATTTATGTTTAAAATAAAAAATACCTGGTACAAATATAAAAATAAAAATATGTAGATGAAAATTTGTGTAGACCGTGGCAATTAGTGCCTCGGTTACGTGGACAATTATCTAAGTACAAGTTTCCTCGCAGACGCGGGCGCAATTGGGACGCGACGAGCTGAGACAGCTGGCAAGTGTGTAGCTCGTCTCGTCATGTGGCCGAGATACTCAGCGGGCTAATATAAGGTAGTAATACGCGGCCATTACCACCCTTGCACGCGCCCCCAAGCAAGCATCTGCGCTGTAATTACTTACCATCTTGATGCACACGCCACGTATAAAAACTATAACCCAGAGTTTCCCCTTAGCAGGCTGTCTGGCGCGAGTGAACACAGAGCGCGCAGCTATACAGAGGCGAAATTACTGCGTGTACGGCTGACCGCCTCAGGTGTACTGGGTGAAGAGATTCTGGTCTGTGAATAACAACTATTCCTATACCTCTTGCAACAGCGGAATTCAAGTTGAGATTACTGTTAAGGCCTAGCTCTTTAGTTTTGCAGTGGTTTCGAAAATATTTTTTTTTTAAACGCAAATGAATGCATATATCAAAAATTCGTTCTGGCAGTTTTAACACTTAAATATCATCGTTTGTATCTGAATTTTTCTGTTACAATACCCCAAATGGATTTTTAGATTTGTGCCACTGAAATATCACATATTTTTCTGTTAAAATAAGCCAAAATGAAGCATAATATTTTTTTCTAGCAAACGGTACATTGTTTTTAAAAACCGCTCTAGCCAAATTGTGTATTTTAAAATTTTATCACAGCATTTGGTTAAAACATATTTGAGTTATTTGCAATTGTTTGAAATAAATGAAAGATCATGGCCTTAAATAATTATTAATTTTCAATATACCATCAAAGAAGAAAATTGTTATAGTCAACCATATAAGCCTATAAGTGACGTTTGTATATGGTGAAACAAATATTAAATTCATCCAACAAAATAATTGTCGGCTACAAAATCTATATAGCATAAAAATAGTAGTGGTGTTGTTTTAACAACATGTAAGTTTTATGGAGAATGATGAAAATCAGCCTTGCAGCCATATTGGTTGAGTCAAAATTAAACGGCTGTACTGAATGATTTTGAAATACCTTTACAAACTTGGATAGATTATTTACACCAAATAAAGAGTATTAATATATACCAGGCAATCCTTAGGTTTTGAGTTATTGATGAAAGTTTAGTTAAATGCGTAGCAGTAAACCGGTAGTAAAATTTATGTTGTTTTATAAACAAGTTATGTTACGTTCTCATTTGTTTCCTGTATGGTGGACGTGGTACTATTTGATAGGTAGAGACCTGAGAAATTCGCGCTTTCTTTTGGCTCCAAACTAGAATTCAAGCAACTGTAAGTTGGTGCCACTTTCGCAATTGGCCCGTGACTTATTTGACACGTCCTGGAAGTCGCTTAGCCAATAGTACAGAAGCAACTAAATGCAGGCCTATATCTCTGCGTCATCGAGCAGCCAGTGAGCAGATAATGTCTGCTTTAATACACATATGTTCTTGGAGGCTAGCCTACAGGTTAGTGAACCCGCGAATTTTACCCGCCTCTATTTATTACTCACTCGGTGCCCTCTAGGAGGTGTCAAATAAGTGCAAGGTCAATCGCGAAACTGGCACGAACTTACAGTTATTTGGATTCTAACTAGTGCCCAAAAGAAAACGTGAAATTCTCAGGTTCTTACCTACAATTTGTTCATGGCCTACAGCTCCAATTAGTAGCAAGTTTCAACCAGTAACTGACAGCACGGAATTTCTGCCCTTGTTTGTTCTCAAGTTTTGATTGGCTCAAAGTTCGTCAGAGCAATGTGATCAAGTCTAACACGCCGACGAAACGTACATGCGTTTGAAATCAAGTTTGTTCTAAAATCAATTCTCGAATTTTGGACAAATGTTCGAGGCTTGAGCATACACAGGACAATGGATTCCAACATGTAGGTCATTGAACTCACGAGATATTCCTTTCCTTATTGATAACATGTTACTGTAGTGATTTTACATTACTTATATGGGTTGTATACTTGTTGAGATACGATTTCCAGTGCCCATGTTCATTGGCAGAGACCCGGAAATTTCGCTGGTTCAACGACCAGCCGGCTGGACTCCACAGTCTTATACATGCTGTATTCAGCTACTAGTTTATTGGCTGATGCTCCAGTGATTGTACAGTTGTGCAAGTAACAAGCTAGTGCGGGAGTAAGTGAGTGTTTTCATGCAGGCACAGACTAAATAGTAATACAGACGTGAAATGACGTGGCGGCTCTTTTGATACAAGCGAACTTCACCGCTAATTGGCTGCCCGGAGCTGTTAATGACAACCCTGTGGATGTTTGGCTCCTGCATTGTTACCGAAGGTTTCCTATTGGCCTGTATGCCGGGTAGCAGGGCAACAGCCTTACGCTGATTGGCGGTAGGTGTTTCCGCCATGTTGCTGGCCAGGGAAGCCATTTTGCTGGCGTGTGTGACTGAGTTCGCCGTTATACTGACTATTTCACTTCTGTATACCTAAATATTCTGTGATGCAGGTCTGCTACTGGCTCACAGGCCTCAAATAAGAGTGATCCAATCGCGGAAGCAATCAACATGTACAGGAGTTTGAAATCCATGGACATCTTAAATGAACTCACGAAATTACCGGAACATTGATTTTTGAAAGAACTGTGCAATGGGAGTGCGTGAATGTATTTAGTTTCTTGGCCATACATACTCTATTGCGAAGTAGATGATACCGTGTCTTTGTTTATTGGACATTGTAAGAGACACGGAAATTCATTTGAGAAGGCGTTAGATTTAAATACTCATGTACATGATAATTAGTTTCGTGATTGGGTCAATAATACTAAAGATCCCCCTTGAGGACTGTGAACCAATGACGAACATGCATGAAAACACTCACTGACTGCCGAGCTACCTTGTCACATATACAACTGTCCACTCACTGGAGCAGCAAACAATGTACAAGTATCTGAAGACATAGTGTATACAGGACTATGGAGTACAGCCAGTAGGTTGTTTAACCTGCGAAATTTCCTGCCCTTTAAACATTATTGGCTTGTTTTGGTTCATTGTTCCGCCCTTCCCTGTACTGAATACATTAATTTTAACGCCCTGCACACATAAACAAATAAATATATACGGGTGTTTGGTAATTATTGATACGTATGTCGAGGACGATGAAACAAGCCATGGTCGTCTTTAGTATTAGACCGGAGTTTTGAATGTGGCAACGCTGCATCGGAGGCTTGCTGCCGGTCGCTCATTGGCTGCCCTAGTCAGTGTAGACGTGTATAGGCGGTTCGGGATAAAGTGAACACTCAAAACAGCCCTGCTAAAGTTCTGTTATCAGCCAATTCGTATATTTCCGCGCGTAACGGCTAACTACGGGACATATCTAACTTCTCTGGACACGTCACTTGATGTTTGCGCGATTAAGGTAAATTGTGTAGTCAGTATAAATCGATACAGTTTAATAAAAATTAATTTATTAATTATACAAAATACAATTACGTCCCTTTCGGTTGATTTTGTTTCTGTATTGTTGTATTTAAATAGGAAAATACATGGAACTATTTTGCGTATTTTCGCTGCCAACCACACAAGCAGTAAGACATCTACAATTTATATAGCATTATATGCAGTAACGGCTAGTGATATTTTTCAAAGGTTTCATTTTTAGTGTTCACTTTATCCCGAATGACCTATACACGCCACTAAAAAGTTGCATCTACACACGTTGCAGAGACTAGGGTGGCCAAGAAGTGACAGGCAGCAGGCCCCCGATGCAGTGTTGCCACATTCAAGTCTCCGGCCTTTTCTGCTAAAGACGGCCATGAGCAAGCAAATAATGCTGATAAACGTAGTTCCGGAATTCAACGGTTTCCCCAATATGAAACACTACATGATACGAATGGAACGCTATTATAATACCAGTGTGTTCCTGAGGATCAAATCGTCAAAATGCTGCACACGTAGACGAAGACAGTACAAGTGTTCGAAATGGGAGTCGTTCATGTGAAGGCAGGTTTCAGCACGTCTTCGCATTGATGCCCGTACACGTTCAAAAACATTACCATGTTTTCACGTGTCCATGCGTCCTAACAAAAGAAAACCGTCGTTCTCCGGAGCTATATTTATCATCGTTATTTGCTTGTTTCGTCGTCCTCGACACACCCCTTTCTTTTCTGCCTATAATTACCAAACATGCTGTATACCCCAAGAGCAACCGACGTTGGGCCAACGTTGAAAATTGGTCAGAGCCTTTGGCATTACGTTGTGTTGGAAAACAGATATAAACCCAACGTTGGGACAACGTCAGCAAATACGTTCGAAAGTGTATTATTTTTGCAATGAATTAGCAACATTCTGAAAATAGCTATATTAAAGTATAAAATGTCTGTACATATTGAAAGACCAAAATACTGTTATTTAAACTCTGTGGGTTGAATTTTGGCGACTAGTTGGCAAACATACTGTTGGGGTTTAGTGTGTATAATTACATTGGGCCAACGTTTTAAAACCAGCATTTTACACAAAAAGTTCAAAATCACGTTTTTAAAGTACAGCATAACCAATCATTCCATTTGTAACGTAATAAGGTTACTCATTTTAAAAAAATGAATACTAGGCAATTTTTGTTCTGTTGGTTATATGTTGGAACAACGCTGAAAATCCAACTGTTGGATAATATGTTGTTCCCAGTATGGTGGTCCAATGTTGCATAACCCACATTATGCCAACATAAAAAATCTTTTGTACGTATGTTGGCTGAGCATTGGTTACAAGTTGGTAATCATAATGTTGGAGTTAGATCAATGAACAAGTATTGCTTAACCAGCACATTTTTATAAAAATTCCAAAATACATTTGTAATGACTCTAATGCCCCTTGTATTTAAGAAAATATGATGATAGTATAAATAAATTCCAGTATTCTATGAAATAGGCTATATAATGTTGGTTACATGTTATAACCTCCCTCGGTTTATTTGCAGAGAAAATATACACATTAATTTTAATCACTGTTCTAGTAGGTGTTACTAGTAGCGAAATAATAAAGACGGAATTTCTTTATTTTCTGGATACTTCGGAAACCCGTGTTCAGCTAGTCAGTCCCACGCCTCTCTCGACGGCTGCAACTAGTGTCTCCACAACTAATTCCCGGAAGACGCGAATACCCGCGCTAGGGCACAACCACCTCCAGTGGTGCCTGCGACAAGAGTCTCGCAAACCAATACGTAGACCCCTGCGAATTCCCGCGGCTCCGAACACAACCACCTCTCGTGGTGTCCGCGGCACGAGTCCCATAACAAACCTCACCGACGCTCTCGCGGCACTTTCCCTAAAAACGTTCCCCTTTTACTCCCAGCCAATCACAGGCTCTGTGGACGACTGACATAACTAAACATGGTCTTTCCTCCGCACCGGTTTAATACATCTTTTGAAAATTCATACAGCTTGACATTAACATACACACCAACTTATATACAAAATTTGAACTCTCTACGCTAACGAATAATAAAGTTAATATTAAATTTTACTGCAGGAGGTAAGCGAAGCCACGCCCCTGAGCTGACCTATTTCTAGCTTTCGTCCTACATTTCCAGCTTTCTCTTTTCCTCGGCGTGAAGGGATAAATAGCCGTGACACAATTCAAAATACTCCTCTCCAACCCTTCGCCTCTGGCCAATATACAAAACTAAATTAAAAATAAATAAAATTACACAAATTATTACGATTGAACAAGATTAAACACATAATTCTGATACAATGAAATGTCAACGGACTCTCTACGACAATTCTATCATATTTTGCGTTATTTACAATGATAATTACATTTAATCAAAAGGAATGGCAAGGAGGCCTGTTACAATGTTGAAAAAATGTTAAAAATCCAGCAACCACAGAAAATGTTTTGTATTTAGGTTGGCTGAGAGTTTGTAGCAAGTCTGTAATCGTACCGTTGATGTTAGGACTATAATTTTACATTAAACCAACATTGCTCAAACAACACATATGTTTATCAAAAATTCCAAATACTGCATCAAAAATAAAACAAATGCTCCCTGTATCAAAAATTGATACTGATTATGTATACACAAATTCTACATTCTTTGGTTACATGTTGGCAAACATTGGAAAATAAAACTGTTAGGTGAAAGATTAGCTTTGTTATTTTAAGTTCAAATAAATACACATTTGTTTTTCATATATAATTGATTAATATGTGGCGTAGAACAATTGGTAAAACAATAGGCTTCTAGTAACAAGGACTCCGATATAATCTCTGACTGTGGTTGGAATCTACCTCGATTTTAGTCGAAATTATTTTGTTGATTTTAATAATTTGTGTAACCAACAATAACTCTGAAAATAAAATAATTATGAATATTGTGCTTAATTTAAATTTTGTAGAGTGAATTTTGTAAGAATTTTTTCTAGAGAAACGTTGGTGAGTGAGCGAGTGAGAGAATTTGGTCAGCGCTTAACAGCGAGTGAGGGGTGATATGATGTGAGTATGGAACAGTGCCGGAATGAATGGGCTGGGGAAACGGGAGATACCCGAGAAAACCCACCTAGAAGCGGAATCGTCCGGCACGATTCCCACATGCGAAAATCCGGGGACCGACCCAGCCGGGAATCGAACCGGATCGCCTTGGTGAGAGGTGAGAGGTCTGACCTCTCGGCCACCGCCCCCTCCCCCTAACGTTCGTAAATTGTTGGCATTACGTATGTTATACATACAATTTCAACAATCCAGCGACGTTGGGCCAATGTAGGAAATTAGTAAAAATACAACCAAGAGTTGCTACTGGGTATGTATTTGTGTATGTATATATGTATAGGCCTATATATATATATATATATATATACACACACATAATGTGTGTTTGCAAACTATATAGAGTGCGAGTGTAATCTTTTAGACGAAGTAGTCTTAGTTTATTTTCCAGTTAATTATAAACGGTCTTGTGTCAAAATGCAGCGAACCAGTCTTGACAAAAGTTGTTGGACTCGTAACCCCGGCGCCAGACGCGCGGACGCATGCACCGATCTTCAACAGATAAAATTGTCTCACAATTACAACGGTTTTTTTCCCTACTCTGCCGTGCTCGCAACGGGGCAGATGCTAGAACAAAAGCCTGCAATTACAGACAATTTACCGACGGACCTGATGAGTCGACGGCATCGCGAATTACAAGATTACACGTGCGATAGAAATTAACCATCCTGCGATACAGAAGTCAGTCGAGAAGTGGTCAATTATGCTTCATTTAAAACATCGCTAACACTGAGTGTCGGCCATTACAGCGGCGGGGTTGTAACAGAGCATGCTAAAAGATTTAAGTGCTTTAATTTTTTTTAAATTATTCTGTCTGAATCCAGCTCCGTAGTAGAAATTAGCAGATCTTTTACCGATTATAACGACTGTCATGTATAACAGTTGCACATAAATTCACTTGCTATATTTAAATGTTTCTAAGATATAAACTAATTTCATATATTAATAATATATATTTTAAGAGCAATTTCCAATTATAACACTGTCGTGTATGACAGTTGCCCATAAATTCACTTGCTTCATTTTAATGTTTTTGGAAATTCAACATTTAAGGGGATGAAAATACCTTAAATGTGTTTCCGATTAACTGTAAATATCTATCGAATAAAAAATTTAAATTATTTCCTAAATTACATTCAAATATGAATTTAATCGTAACTAAATCTGAACTTGTGGAAAATTATGAATACACGCATACAAAAAAAAAAAAAGGAACTTATAAATTTACTTACATGCATATTTCATATAATTGATACGATAGCCTAGTTTATTTTAACTTTAATTATATAAGAATTAAATTGAAAAACATTTCTGTTAGTAACTAGTAATGGGGTTCGCTGACATTTCAATTTTGATTTTTATTTAATTTATTTTCAAACATCCAGCGGATGAACCACTTACAAGGACCAAAAGGTAATTGCATCATAACATTGCGGTGATTTGAAGAAACAGGCTACGTGATATGAAATTAAATTCTATAATAAAATTTTGTGAATGTTACTGGAAATAATTGATTAAATTTGGAAAGTTAAATTGTGTATTGAAAATACAATATATTTTTCCGCACAAATGATGGTATTTTGCTAGGCAAAAACTGGCGTCGTCACATCAACAAACCATAAAATATTATCAAAATCGGGAATTTTGCCCTTTAAACAGCTTTTGAAGGTTAATTAACATCATTTTAGACAAATTAAATATTTTACAAAACTTTATTTTCAGATTAATATGTGTACGTTAGTAAACGAGACAGTAAAATATTACTATGCTGACGCTTAAAATACCTCATCAATAAAATAATGCAGTTAATTTGGCTTGTGGGACTGAAGAAATTAAATTCAATGCAAAACTATTTAATAAAATACTCAAACAATGTTAATTAATCAATTCTAAAATTGCTGCTTTCAAACTTTCAACCAAACGATATTCTACTCTCTGTCGTAGGAAAAAGTACAAAATTAAATCGAAGAGAAAAGGTACGGAAATAAATTGTGTTAACCCGATTTATCTTGTGTTTATATATAATTAGGTTGCAATATATATAATGAAAAATTTAATACATTTTGTAGAGATAGTTGTATTATTTACCAAACAATCAAATTGTAAGTTATGATTTTATCGAGGTGACAGTCAATTCCATGAAAATCTCATAATGCATAGTAAATTGTGTAATTTTTTTTACAGAAAATAAAAACATATGTTTCGAACGTTGACTCGCTTGTGGCAAAATAATTTTAACTTCAGCAAATGGAAATAAACACACAGGCAAATATAGGCATACAAACTTTCTTTGCGAGTTACATATTTAGTTTGTTCCTACATAGTTTCAGTCTTTAAAATACTTAAACTAGCTAACTACAAAAAATAACAATTAATTAATTTTATTAGTAACACAGTTTTAGGTTATTGATGTTACTGTGTACTGAGAGCCAGTGATTGTTCGTGAAAAAAAACTTTGTAACAATTTGTTTCACATCTGCAGCTCTACATCATGGTCTGTGATCGTTTTTTTTTATAGTGTTTTGGGGTTCCTCCTCCGCTGATCACATACGTGTGGTGTCGCAGTAAGCTTGTTCTGATTGGCGCAGTCAAATAAGTGACGCATCTACACAAAGATACACTGCCAGTAACGAAGATGCGGAGCTGCAGATTTGCATGTAAGGCAGAATCTCTAGATATTTATAGAAGCTTTGATTACTACGCCTGGTTTGGTAGCACAGAAAAAAAAACAGTTTTGAAGTGGCTACAAAATATTTTGTCAATTTAGACCCTACCAAATAATTTTGTGGGGAACACAAAATATTTTTCAGTGGCCACAAAACTTTTTGTTGGATTGTTTATTATTTTGTAATCACCGACAAACAATTTATTGAACACTGCAAAATATTTCGTGTTCACCACAAAAATGTTTGGTAGGGACTAAATTAACAAAATATTTTGTAGGCACTACAGAACAATTTTTTCTGTAAGTGCAACATACAGTATTTTATATTATAAATTAGCTAGAACAATTACTAATTACTTCCAGGGGAAATATATTTCTTGGTGTTATAAATGTTTTACAAAAGTTATTCATTTCCTTATATTAACACATTTATATAATTCGTTTCTTTATTTCCTATGAAACGGAATGCAATTGTAATTGATCAGGTTTCTAAAAATACTTTCACATAGAAAAATCCTTGCTACAGAGCAACGAAAGTCGTCCTGCTAGTGAACATACCTTGCTACATGCATTTTTAACTAACATACACTGACTGTCGCAGGCTATGAGGTACGAAACGGCGATAAGTCAAATATAACACGTCCGTCAAACACCTCATAGCCTCTAGGCGAAAAGGACTAACCTAGCGTGCATTGTTTCCGTAGTAAGTGTTTTACAACGGGACTGAAAGCGATGAATCTGTTATTTTATTTGTGGAAAGTATAAGGTAAACTCCAAAGCAGGTTTCTATGATTTATTTTTCCTATTTGGGTTGATATTTTCTCAGCTACAGCAACGCGAAAAAGTCATTTTTAACGCTTTTGAGGAGCTTGTAAATCATGTTTTTAATTAGCGGACGGAATTTTTAAAATCGTATAGGGGCACAGTTTGAAGTGTGTCATATTTTCGTAGATAAACTTATTGGGAACATTTTTAATAGTTACACAAGAAAACATACTTTCTGTACCATGCTACAGCATGTCTGACGCACCAGGTACACTCATTCTTAACCACCTTCACACATATGACGTCTGCTGGTAGATGTGCTTATGTCACGTCACAGTAAAAGGAAGACGGCGAACGCGCAGAGCTAGCGTGAAGACCTAAAACAATTAACTCCTTACACGTATTTTCGGCTCATTATTCAGCGCGTCTCACGGATAGGTGAGAACGTCAGTCGACGTTTATAGTACACGACCCCCCTCCCCCTCCTTCCCTCACCCGCACACTCGTCACAATTTCCGGTTTCCGCGGCGGTGCGGCCACCTCTCCCGGGCGCTAGTGTTTTGTTGGCGGGGGTTTCTCGTCCGTACCCAATCTGTCATCATCATCATCATCACCGCCGGCAGAAACACCAACACAACCGTCCTAAACTTCCTGCTCCTTCACACTTCTTGTGCGAGACTCGGTAATGATGATGGCGCTTCTTCTCAGCAGCACGGAAGCAAAAAAAAAAAAAAACACCTAACCAAATGGGCATGTGCACACCTTCGCAACAAAGTTTTGTTCCTACAGCATCACGGAGACGTCTCGGCATTTACAAAATTGTACGCTCTAAGCTTAGATCCGTTAGAAATGAACCATTTCGGTATGCTAGGTGGGGTGCTGAAGGTTCTCTAGCTGCCTCCTCCCTACAAAAAAAAATTCAGTTTTTTTTTTTTTTTTTTAAGTTAAGGGTGCTTGCAAAATTATCGACGAAAAGTTTTCACCGAATAAAATTACATTTATAAGAATATTATATTTTTGCTCTACATTCTTTGTTCAGGCTCAAAAAATGTTTATTTAGCACCGTTTTGCACCTACAAATAAAATTTTCTCGAGAAAAAACCCCCGGATCACCAACATCAAATTCTGTGTTTCACAAAAGTAACTTTACATAGAAACATTGTTTCAATATTATTTAGCGCGAGTAATTGCATCATAATGTTTAGGGGGTAGGCGCCCCTGGGTTAACCATCACTATGTGGAGTTCCAGTTGTTTATAGGCGTATGTTATTTTGTAAAATATATTTATTTTGGATTAGAAATATTAAAGATTGATTTTATATTTATTGTTACATTTTAATAATTATTTTATTATTTTCCTATGAAAAATATTTGCATTACTAGAAGCTTTCGTGTAAAAATTCTTTAAGATGATATTAATTCCATGTATCTGGCCGAAGTCTCCAAAATAAAATCCTTCGTTCCCTTTGGCAACTAAAGTTAGTGAATTAGTTCTCATTTTTTCAGTTACTAAACGCTACTGATTTAAAATGTGTTTACACTTATTATATGTCTATTTGTCTAATTTCTGAGACTTCTACAGGTTCATCAGTCAGAAACGGATTGTTAACTGGAAATTCTGTGTTTAACATTTCACTGATTGTAACCAGTGTTTCAGATCTAGAGCGTAACAAAGCGTAGAACCTTAACTAACATATTAATTGAAATCCTACAAATTTTAAAAGCCAAAACTGTAAAAAAAAAGTTGTATATCGACCATACAAACTTTATTTTCCTTATCCTGAACGATGAAGGTTTGTGGTACCATTTGTAACACAAAAATTAAACTTAGTTAAAAAATTAGTACTTTACCACACGTGTGCTACGGAAAGTACTTCAGCCCTGAGAGGAAAGCATACTTGTTATTACTACTAATGACGAAGAATTGCAGTTCACTGTATCACCTCGTACATAACCGAGAAGTATCATTAGCTGTAAAGTTTAAAACCATATACACTAATTGCATACGCGTATCTTAGCATAACAAGCAGCATCGTTAAACGTAGGATAGAAGTTCTTGGTTTGCTATGCTAAATTTGTAGCGGAAGGAAAACAAATAGGTAGCGTATGGGGAGGGTACCCGAGGGTGCGGTATCGTACCTCGAGTGCAGATTTGTGATTGGACGCCCGTAAGCATTTGCATATCATGATAAATGACATGAAGTGAAGCCCTTTAACAGAGAAGTGACGGAATGAGAAAGGCGGGGGAAACGGGAGATCCCCGAGAAAATCCGCCGGCCAACGGAAATATCCGCCACATCTCCCACATGAGAAAAATCCGGGCTGAACCCGCCGGGGATCGATCCCCGATCGCCTTGGTGGGAGCCGAGCGATCTTACCGCTTTTATTATTTATTTAAACATTCCCCCCCCCTACATCTTTATTATTGGACAATTCCCCAGTTGTGAGAGTTTTATTGACTCTGACAATTGAAATAACTCTAAAGGACAAACACAAATTGTACACCCAGCCAGACCTGGGAATCGAACCCAGAACCCCTCGTACCAAGATCGGCCGCTCAAAACTCGGACACAGCTGGAGGAAGTTTTCACGCGGTAGCCTACATCATGAGCAATAAATTGCTTTGTTATTAAATGTTTAGTAGCCTACATGACACGCAAGTTTATCGTTTAGAGCAACATGATTTAATGTTGGCTCATTTTTAGAATATTGTTACAAGTTTGGAGAACACAAGCTTTTCATGTGGGCAATTCCAATGAGTTCTTTTGGGATAGAGGTTTTATAATTATAAATAAAAGAGTTAAATTAAGTACTGGATTTAATAGCTCACAAAGCTACGAAATACACAAAACTATAACTCTCACAACACAATTAATTACGCACACAATTACTACTGTGCCACAGAACGTTAATTAACTTTGACAATTAAAGCACAAGAATATCTACCATTAATCAATTAAAGACTACAAATCACAATAAAAGTTCAGTCATATATCCAATCAACAGTTACTCTCAAATAATGACAATGTACAACCTTAACAGTCCTAAGAGAGGATGGCTCACCATGTACAGTGCAACACCCAGAGTGCACCTCTGTCTTCACTCTTGAGGTCTTCGGTTCGACTCCCGTCGCCCACCTCCTTCTTCACCTGTCGACCCCAGCAGAAGCCCTCTTGTCTCACCCAGTACTGCTCCGAGTATGTGCCTGTAGCCCCGCAGTAGACTCCGACGTCACCAAGACATCTTCCTGACATCACCAAGATGTCTTCCTGACATCACCAAGATGCCCTCGCGCCAGCCTCTCTGCACAAGCTTAGCACCTCCTCCGAGCAGGACCAATAGCGAGCTCTCGAAGCACTTCTTCTCTTGAATCACCAGGTAGACAGTCTCCTCAAGTCACCAGTTACTGCCCTCCTCGACACAACACCGTCAGTGTTGTTCTCCACAGCTCACCACCTCTGCAGCACTCCTGTTGTTCATCCTTCCTGCAGCTCGCTGGCGTCACACAACCTCGACACCGACCACGGCCGTCGTGCTGCCATCCTCGAGACGCCACACCTCGTCAGCTCAGTCGTGCCGACACACAACACCTTAGTGTTGTCTGTCCCTTCTGCAGGGCGCTGATGTTACTCAGACTCGACACCGACTACCGCCGCCGTGTTGGCATCCTCAAGACGCCACACCTCGTTAGCTCCGCCGATGTTACATTAGCCTCGACGCCGTCGTGTTACCGCCCCGCCCAAGGCGCTGGGTCCTCAATTCTGCGCCGCTGTCAGCGTCTTCTCTCGGCCCGTCCCTTCTCACGACGTCCATCGTCGTCCCGGTGGCAACGTCGCCCCTAAGGGCGCTGCCTCACACCACTCTCGGTCTCACTTCATCTTCACGACTCACTACTAAGGCTCCACAAGACTCTCACAAGACTCTCACCTCCTGACTCCGCACAAGACTCTGCGATACTGGACTGACTCTTCCCGACTCTCTTCCAGACTGACTCGTGTTGCGCAGTACCGAGGCTTTTATACGACCCCTTTAGTGACGTCAAATGGTGATGCAATATGATGATCAGAGGTCTAAAAATAGACACCACCTCACTCGTGACTGTTGATAGTCACGTATTCGCACTGGCGTCATCGGGGAATCACAGTGACGTCTCTCGGGAGTTGCGACATAGATGAGAAAACCCATGACATCTCTGGTTGACTCACAGGGCTGACCACCCAGCATGATGCAATGTGCCTGCTGCCCGGCCAACACGCAACAATATGTTTGCCCCTCGAGAACTCGAGGAACTATCCTGCATATGTGAGTTTAATTGAAACTTTTGGAAAATTAATTTTGGGTGTTTTTAGACTTTGCTTGTATGGTCATGTGTGAGGGTGTGTTTTATGTGACTGTTACAGATAACAGGCTTTGAAACAATTAAAGTGCTACAATTACTGACATTAAAAAGATGAACTGGTAGCAATTCTCGCAAAAACCTTTTCAAAAACACACAAATTTATATCTCTATTAACTGCCACAAACTCTATATTAGGTAAACATGTGACAACCACCAATATTACAACCAAAAACTACACACAACTCTCACACATACTCCCATACAACGGTACACAGTAAACTTTGCGCGTAATAGTTAGGGCCATGAGCTTACCGCGAAAAGAATTTTGCCCCAGTTTGTTTCAGTGCCTTACGTACACATATGCAATTCTGCTTCACGGTTATTGGCCGAGTGTTTATTTAAAGAGCCGTATCTCATTTGACTAAGCCAATTACACTAACGTTCCTGGAACAACACACGTCTGTGATTTGCCGGTAGAATGCCAATGCTCGTGATAGTTAAAATACCCAATCACTGACCACGAAGCAGAACTGCAGATGTGCACGTAAGGCACCGAAACAAAGTGAGGCAAAATTATTTTCGAGAAAAACAATGGTCCCTACAGATAATTTATTGTAATTGGCTCAGTCAAATGCCGGACGTCACTTCCGAGAGGCACAAAGCCAATAGCCAAGAAGAACTGCAGATATGCTCGTAAGGCATTGAAACAGCAATCTGGGGCAAAATTCTTTTCGCGAAAAGTTAATGGCCATTAGAATAGTTTTTATAAAAATGAGTCGTTAAAGTGTAGAGTAGAAATAGTGGGAGAAAAACAACCCTGGATGTCAATTTTCGGTGGCTTCTACGGTAAAAAATATAGCAAGAAGTTAGCAGCTATCTCTGATAAAAACCAAGCAAAATAATATGCCTATATTTCATGAAACACATAGAATTGGGTTGACCTCTGTTTTTCCTGCTTCCGCTCTTCTAGGCCTCTAACACGCTAAATGCGTTCCTCTAGACGGCCGCTTCTAATTGGTCGCTTTCGCACGACGCGTGCACGCACTTCCCGTAGACATGACGGTTACGAAAAAAAAAAAATTGAGGGTAAGGGAAGTGATTCTCGCAGTCCCTACTCGAGCACCAATTAGCCCTCTCCAGGAGAAATTGGAAACGGAACAGCTCTTCCAGGAAATGTGTAATTTCTTCCAAAAGGCGACGGAGAGGGGTGGAAAGTGTACTTCTTCCGATTCGTCATCGCCAACCGGACCTTGAAGCGTGATCTCGTACACGAGTGCCAACAAAACCGCCCGGTGGCATCCCGTCCAGATACCGAGATAAGATAGCCAAAATGCCCCACTAATTCCCTCCTCCCTCCTCGTGAGAATAACGTCACAATTACCGGACACCCGTCACGTGAGCAAACACTTGTTATTTCGACAAATTGCTTTCCCTCTTCGTGCGCTCCAAGACTCCACCGAACAGATGGTTCGTGTTCGTGAAAATGGGCTGGAAACACCCGTAGAGACGACACGTGTTTCGAAATACCACCTTCATTAAGTCATTATGTGACAGTTTATGACGGGGGCTGAGTTCTGCCGTCGGAAACACTTCCTCACATGTCGGTTGTCCACTTGTCGTGGCTGCATGCGATGAACAAAAAAAGCTACGTACTTTGTTTATCAAGTATGATTAGAGGTAGGTCAATTTCGCAGGTACATTCCAGGTCAGGTTGAACGCCAGTTATGTATACTTCATTGTCATGTATGTGACTTGCTGGCGGCTGTTACGAAACGCGTTTGACTACTGCAAGCCATTAGTAAATAAGGAAATAATGCGAAGTGCAATCGCTTGCTACCTGCTTGTACGGTTATAAGCCAATAAATAATCGATTGTGGCCAGTGGGTGTATAGGACTGACAAGTCTAGGCTGCTGCCATATGAATCCGCGAAATTGACGTACCTCTAAGTATGATGAACTTCAGAATTGTCTCATTGATCAATTATTGACGTAATAATAAAATACGTAGCTAGTAGGTATTAAAATAAATAACTGTTAGAGATGATGGTTTATCGCGGGAAAACTAGACTATTTGCTGGGTTTCAATGTACGCTCAGCTTATGAAAAGATTACTGGCTCTCGCTTGGTAGTATAGCTGTTTCCCTATTTGACTGAGCCAATAAGCATCCTGCTAATTTAATATTTGATGCGTATTATTGGTCTGCAGACATCTACGTTGAGTCAGACGTATATCATCCATGTCGCAAGAACCTGCAATGTGAGTACCCTGTAGTTTCTTGCAAAATGTATGATTGGGTGATATACGTCTGACACAACGTAGCTGTCCACAGGTAAACAAGAGGCATCAAATATTATTACAATATTGGTAGAGATGATGGTTTATCGCGGGAAAACTTGACTATTTGCTAGACTTCAACATACGCTCAGCTTATGAAAAAATAACTGGCTTTCGCTTGTACGTGGAGCTATTGCCCCAATTTGACTAAGCCAATAAGAATCCTGCTATTGTAATATTTGATGCATGTTATTGGTCTGCAGACAGCTATGGTGTGTCAGTGGTTTCAAGGCTATGTTGGTGCAAAAAATTTTCGCGATATACCATCATCTCAAATATTGGTTTTCTTATTGGCTCAGTCAAATAGGATATCAACTCTACGTAGGCTACAATAGCAAGCCGGTAATAATCTATTAAGGGCACGGTTCATCTCAGTTTTCAACGTCTTCTTATATTTTTATATTAGTACCAGATATTTTTTCTTATTTTAGACATACATTGTGACTAAATCTTCCTCTTAGAAAATTGTTGCATCTCTCATAGTTTTCACTTAATGAGTCGTAAATGTCAAAATGTGCACTTTACGGTTTTATGCACGCCACTAAAACCAACTGACATACCAAACCGAAAAAATTCACAGTGTATAACAATGTTGTAGTCTATGATTTGAAATATATAAAAAACAAAATAAATTCATTTTTGTATTTTTAAAAACACATTAAAATTGTTTAACTTTCATTTCATTATTCAGAATTTTTTATTAAATACAAAAATATTTTATTTTTTATTTTCAGTCACATGACACATAAGAAAGTCCCGTTTCTTTGGTGGTATGGAATGGAATTTGCGAAGACAGTACAGCAAAAGATTCCAGCAATAATACACCATCGATCATCCCTGGTACCTTTCTTCCATGGTACTGAGATCTTGATGAAACCTCTCACCTTGTACTTGGCTGTGATCACAAAGAATGTCTGGAAAGTAATCGAAGAGAATGTGTAGGTAATGAACCTTGATGCTCTCGTTATGACCAAGCTTCTGTTCATTTCAGAGCATGTCCTCTAATTATTTGTTGTGGTTGTCTGAATTATGATTGCCAAGAAACTTTTCATTCGACCATAATGACCAGGCATTTAGAAAACTCACTTTCACTAACTGAATATGTAAAATTTGAATCATTTATAAGCTTCCGTAGTCGGGAATAAAAAAAACAAATTCCTGCTCTAATTACTATGTGCTGAGTCCAGGAAATTTATTCAGAATTTATACAAAACACAATAAATTTTTTTTTCGCAGTCTTCACAAACTGCTTCATGAAGCTGAGCTTGATATGCCATGGTAGAAGGATGCTTCTACCACAGGCGACCAAAGATGTGTTGATCACATTTTTTACCAACCTCCATATCTTTCGCAAAGTCTAATCTCTTCTTAGTCAGTGTTTGTGTTTTACTCTACTGTTCCAATATATGTAAAACAAGGATATTTTATGTAGCCATTTTGCTGACCAAAGAGAAAATTTAGAAACTTCAAATCTGGAAATATAACGCCATTTTACACTTAATACTGTATATTTTCCTAAACCAGACAGATTGGCATGTACTCCTCTTTCATAGAGTATGCAATTGTAATTGAAGAACGTTTGTTATCATTGTGTAAAAGAGCACATTTCAAAGTTATCTTTGAGCTACCGATAGAAAGGTGCTGTTCATTTGATATGTATTACGATAGACCGATTTTGGTTATAAGACCTCTGACATACTTGCAATGCACAAAGTTGTTTCCATCACTGAAGGATTGTAGAAAATATTTTCTCACGTACGATAAAATTTAATTTTTGTACCATGCTGAAGCTCAATTTTTCTTCCAACGTGGCGGCAAGTAATTAAGAAGAATTTCTAGAGAGATTCATGACCCTGATGAGATCACTCAGTTAATTTTAGTCTAAACATGAGGACTTGATGAAGTTCCTGCAAACTCATCACTGTCCTCATATTCCCTACAGTTATTGGAACAGAACACGCAAATATCATTCTCTTGTAGCTCTGGTCGATGACTGAAAGATGGAATTGGTGTACCGTCAGAGAGTGGAATAGGTAATCTTGCTGAAGGTAGGTTAATATATGACAACTTGCTACGGTTATTTATATTGATGCTTATTACATTGCCTAAACAGAAATAATAGTCTTTGAATGGCTGGTTTGCTCCCTCCCTACAATTCACTGGAACACCAAATTTCATGAAACTTCGTTTTCCATTCGTCCATAGTCACAAATGCTCCGTGCAAGTTTTGCGTACAAAATGGGGAGCCAACAGTATATCTTGGTCTCCCAGTTTGACACCAAAATATCCAAAATATTGCTATCTCACAGACTCGGAAACTGATTTCCTACTTCATTTAAGAGTTAACCCTTCTCAGATGTAACGAAATAGAGCGGGATGGTTCTTGCAATATATCATAGGGCAGCCATAAACTATAAATTGCTATGTTAGGCGCACACATTGAAAGGTTAGATAAAACATTCGCGAACCTGTTGCAATACAGATGTTTCAGCTAGAACTATTAGGTTGTTACTGATAAGTATGCATACACTTCACTGCAGACAAAAAGTTGTTTCCACAAACAAGGAACAATATGATGGTGGGTAACTGTGTTCCTAACTCTCTGCGTCTTGGAATTCTATCCGCAAACCACGGACGTGTTTTGCAGTAACACTGTTCTGATTAGCCAAGTCAAATGAATGACGAAAATGATTCTTCCAAACAACGTACAAAACCGTGAATGTTGTACCAAATTTTTCCATTGCCTTATCGGAATGGACAGGGCATTTTCGCGAAGAGGCTGGGAGATAAAACATCCAATCACTGACCACGAAGCGGAGATGCAGGTGTGTGCAACAAAATGGTGCAAAAATCTTTTCCCGAAAACTTCCTGTCTCTACCTGAGCGCATCTGCAGCTATGGTTGTTTGATATCAGTCCAATGCTGCTAGGAAATAAGTTACAGAATTTCGTAATATAGTAAATATATAAAATCTATAGTTTATAGAGTAGGTTTGAGAAGCGTTACACTCCATACAGGATTTCTCAGCCAAGCCACGGATATTTAAAATGCACACACACAAACCCGTATATGTTTGGTTGTGTGTTAACATTACACAGCTGTCTATAGACGAACAGGCTGGGTTGAGTGTGCCAGTATTGCACATACATCTATAGGTGATAATTGGGGCCTTCTTGCATGGAATCTATGTAATTGATTCATAGAGACACTAATTCATTTAGCAACCCATATATTTTAATGTGCTACATTTCAGTACTTCGCTAAGCTAGTGATTTTTTTTTTTTTTTTGCGTTTTTGACAATAGCACTCAATAATTTAAGCTCAGGGCATTTTAAAAAAGTAAATGGTTTATGTTTATCACAGCACACATGTAAATCCAAAATTATTTTCTGGACTAAAAATTCTATGGTCACGTATAATGTATAGTCACACCTTTATTTTATATTTGTGTATAAATATGTAGAATGTGCATGGTCATAATTATTTTTACATAAAATGTGTGTACAAAATAAGGTTTTTTCAGCAAGGTGAAGTTAAACTTTAATTCTCAACTGTAATACGTAGTGCATCGGTGACTTTGTATAAAGTGACTTGTTTTTTGCTACTCGTCTTACCGTACGATACACAATTACAATAAAAAAAATGCTATGATTATGAGCTTCGTTTGATGTCAGCTCATTGCTTCTAGGAAACAAGTTATTTTCACCAAAGTGACACTAAACTTTAAGTCGGCGGATCACTGAAAATTTTAATTGATTTAATAATTTTTATATTTGTACGAGATATGGTTTGTTTTGTAGGCACATTATGTGTCTCTTTTTTGTTGTAACGAAAGTATTAGCTTTTTTAGTTTTTGTATTATAGCAAATTAAAGTCAAAATTAGCATTGAACAGTTTTACGCAATAAAAGAAAACCAACTTACTTACCGAAATGAAAAAAATGCACTCAAAAGAACACTGTCACAAGCTACGAATAAAACATGTTTACAAACAGCATTGACTTTTTTTGGCATTAAAATAAACAACGAATTAAAAATAAAAAATATTTCAATAGTACAATAAACTAATAAGTGTATTTTTCATACATGTCATGTCATGTCATATTCCATGGCACTACACATCGGTGTGAATTTTTTTCATTTCATTAAGTTGATTGGTTTTCCTTTCTTGCATAAAACCGTTCCATGCTAATTAGGATTTAAAATGTTACTTAGGATAAAGTATGGCTGCTAAAAATTGTTCATTACCGTAGAAAAACAGTTGCAACGTATGTATGTAAAACAAGCCACCACATGTATAAATAAAAATATTGAAAACAATAAAATTTTTTGGTAAACTCCCCTCCCCTGAACTTATCAACTGTGATATACTTACCTTTCTCAACAAACAGCAGCAGACTAATCAGGGGCACCCACAATGGGGAGGGGGGTGACGGCATTCACCGACCCCCTTACAATTTGACACATATTTCTGAACCTTGGGGTACAGTCCACTCAATACACGAGTGAACCTTATATCAATTCTGTAGGTGTTGTTTTCTGTTGTCTGTGTTCACAAATGTTCTGTTCCCTTTGTTACCAGCTGTTAAAAAGGGGCACTCATTTGTGGATTAGATATGTCTAATGTTTTAAATTCTATGTTGTCAACTGGAAAATATCTGCTAGCGCTCCCAAGACCGATAACAGTTTCCTTGTACATTATTATCAGTGTCATCAAATTTTTATTTCGATTAGTGTTATCTCAAAGCCAAGTATTGCACAAGGGGTTGTATCTCAATTTCTGTATTTGAAACTGGTGCAGTCCCACCATGTCTCACGTAACTACGTTTCATCATCTGACCGAGAATTATCCTGTATTGTGTCTGGCATAGATTCACGTTTTGTCAAGACGCACCAAATTAATACGCAGTCACAAAAATGTATGCATAATCTTATGGTGGATTTACAATAGCGCGATGGACGCGAATAACAAAATTTGCAAACCAATCAGCATCGAGGTTTCTGTGATGTCAGTGCTATAAAAATGGTAGACGCGACGGAAATTCCGAATAGAGAATGTTGATATTTCATGCGCTTCCCGGGTATGACACAGCCGAAGAATGGAATTTAATTTTCTACCCAAATGTTGGTGTAAATTGGTGAGTTGGTAGAACATTACATTAATTTTTTAGGAGAGATTTTGGTTGTAATTGTAAACAAATCATTATCTTTTTTTAAGCATAGGCGTGACTATTTTCACTTCTGGGGTAGCCAGTGAGAATTCAAAATATTATTGCAAATAAAAAAAATTGTAGGCCTAACACTGTAAACATCTACGGCTGTCATACTTGACTTAGTATGTAGTGACTGACAAGAAACTATTTACATTTATATATATATTATATATATATTTGTACAATTTAAGTAGTAGCTATACTTCGGTATGTTCTGGTACAAGGAGATGGGGGATCGGATTGTCGGATTCGAGGATGACGTCATCACCGCCATCTTCGATGGCGTCACCACTACCATCTTGTACGACGTCATCGCCGCCATCTTGGATGACGTTACCGCCACCGTCTTGTATGACGTCACTGCCGCCATCTTGAATGATGTCATTTTCAAAATTTTTCAAAGAATTTTAAAAATTCAAAAAATTTAAATGCAATAAAATTTATTCCCGCCATCTTGTTGCCAGCATCCATCTTGTCCGCGATACCTGCTGTAAATTGTTTAACTTAAATGTAGGCAGGCATCTTTAAGGGATTTCCTCCGAGTCTTCCGAAAATTGTTCTAATTCGCATAATCATACTTCATAATGTAAAAACATCTTTCTAGTAAAATTTATTTTATTAAATCGAATTATCACATCTGAACGAGGTTCTCTAATCCTTCCACATGCTATTAACTTATACCCGATTCCTATCCTAGCTATTCCCAAACGATTTCCAATAAAACAAATAAACTAAAATATAGGGGTTTTCTCATAGTCTTCCGAAAATTTTTGATTTTACATTTCAAACACACTCCAATTAAACCTCATATAGAATATAACTAATTTATTAAAATAAATTAACTAATTATTTAAATCACTCCTGAACGAGGTTACCTAACCCTTCCCCATGCTAATAACTTAACCCCGACTCCTATTCTAACTAATCCCGAACGATTTACAATAAATCCAATAAACTTAAATTTAGGGTTTTTCCGAGTTTTCCAAAAAAATTTCGATTTATCATTCCTTACACACCCCACATACACATAATATAGAATATAACTTTTTTTATTAAAATTAACTTATGTAAATAACAATATCACACCTGGACGGACTCCCCAACCCTTCCCCAAACTAATAACACAAACCCAACTACTATCCTAGCTATTCCCGAACGAATTCCAATAAATCCAATCGTGACGTCGTCCTCGAATCTGACAATTCGATCCCCCATCCCCTTGTGTCAGAACATATCAAAGTATTCTACTCATTTGTCGCGTGGAGACAATCTAGTGTTCACAATAACGAGAATGTTTAATATCACACCGCACCATTCGCATTGCGTCCGTCGCGCTATTGTGAATACGTCATTAAACTGGGTTCCCTAAACTGGTTGCTGAAATGTGAAGCAACAATACACCTCTTATAAGTGAAATGTACAATCACCGTACTACCCCTCTTAGGAAGAAGGCAGTAACTACAAATAAAAATAAAAATTGAGTTTTTGGTATCGTTGGATTCGTCTTGTCTGCATCGTTTACATGTCAATAAGGCAGTAAAATAAATTGTACGTAGGAGTTATAGGGAGAAAACACTTACTGTCTTTGTAGTTCTTCCAAGTTTAACAATGGCAGAAGGCAGTAAGTGGATATTCCTCGTTTAACAGCAGTAACGGCCATGATACTGCTGATTTGTAATATTATGGTGGTATTCCAGGCAATACTATAACCATGCAGTAACTTTGAGTACATTTATATTTATTTATTCAATAATGGGAACACGCATTGTTTATAAAAAAAAACACTTGGTTTAAACTGTTTAAAGTGAATAAGGGAAATTTCAATTTCTTTTTCAGGAATTGATTTTAAGAACACATTTGCACTAAACTAACATATTTGCAAACCTATTCGAAATTGATAAATTGATGTGATTGAGATATATTTAACTTCTTTTTTCTTAGATTCTGCTGTTGCTATAGTTGCTGCTTTCTTCCTAAACAGGGCAGCATAGAGCAACATTAATTGAGATACTGAGAAAAAAACAGTTTTATTTAACGGTATTTATTTTGCAAGTTACAACACGGAACTGATAACAGAACTATTTTGTTCGCAGAAGTGTAGACCTAGTTGTAAATTTCTCCTGCCTGATAAATTTAGAATTGGAAGTAAGAACTTATTTAATCTCTTCATAGCAACACTTTCACAGTGGTTACTGAAATCACCGTTGCACATGAGGAAAATTTTAAATGTAACAATTTCATCTTTACGAGCTAAACGTGGAGTAGGAATCCTTTCAATCCAAATAATTAACTCATCTTTGTAATACACCACTGTTCCAGGCATTTTGGCAATTTGGCAATTGTGATGACAATTGTGAACTATTGCCGTTACACGGTAACTAACCTCAACACAAATCAGAAGTGCATAACTTCGCAATTATAGTTTTTCTTTCCTCTCTTGGGGAAAAAAGTGATATTCTCGCCAATTGTTTCTTCCCCCAACTAAAAACATGGGTCCAGCAGGCGCTTATGAAGTTTTCACCCAGTGGGTAGGACTAATAACCACGCCTTAATACATATCCTCCTATAAAACATCGTTCTGAAAATAACATTGTTATTGATTTTAATAAAATAATTCTATTGCAAGAATTCTTTCATACTTTTGCAAAATAATATTACAGTCAATTTTCCAAAAAGAATAAAAGCAATTTTCCCACAACAAAAAAAAATCCTACAACACTACAAATAATTATTGTAAAATTTACAAGGAATTATTGGACAAATTTGAATAGGGGGGCCTACAGGAAATCTATATGCATATACTCACAAACACATTTTGTTTAGCGTAATATCACTACACATCTTCATGCCAACAATTTTCTAAGGGAAATATCTTTAATGTACAACATATGCTAGTTTCAAGGCTTCAGTAATAAATGCTCACAAAATAAGTAGAGATGAGGAGGAGCCGTGGCATTGAAATGGACACACTATAGTAATGTGCGATAACTCAGGTACTGTCAGTACCATAAGTGAGTCCAATCATCCGAGAATTACGACAGCGTATTTGTGTATAGTCTATGGAGCAACATCCTTCCGTTGCTAGATTTTTCTGGGCTGCCAACATTTTTATTTTGAATTTCTCTAGCACTATTCTAGTCAGCTGATTCAGTGTTTCAAAACACATTCATTTATGACTAAAATGAATGTCTTCAAGAAAGTGCACTAGTGTGTGGAGTATATGTAGGTAGGGCCGACGATTATTTGTGAAAAGGTTTTTTTTCTCTACTTTGTTTCAATGCCTTACGTGGACATCTGCAGCTCTGCTTCACGGTGATTGGCAGCGTGTCTTTGTGCAGAGGCGTTTCTCGTTTGACTCTGCCAATCAGAATAATGGTATTACGTCATTACACGTCTGCGATTTGCGGGTAGACCCACAGGACAGACTCAAAATATCCAATCACATGTGCACGTAAGGCAATGAATCTAAGTGGGGCACAATTCGTTTCACCAAAAATCATCAGCTTCTAGATATAGAGTCGTTGATTTTCGGTGAAACGAGTTTTGTGCCAACTTGTACCAAAGCTTTGCTTCGTGGTTATTAGCAACACGTCTTAGTGTGGAGGCGTCGTACATTTGACAGCGCCAATCAGTAAAATGTTACTGCGACACCACACGCCTGTGATTGGCGGGTTGATCCCCAAGACGATGAGAGAAATATCCAATCACGGACCATGAAACAAGGCTGCTGATGTACACGTAATACATAGAAACACGTTGGTGCAAAATTCTTTTCGCAAAAAAAAAAAAATGGGGCAACATCGCTTCGTTGCCTAGACTGCCAACATTGTTTAAATTTTACTCGCATTAGCAGTCACCTGATTCATGGATTAAAAACACGCATAGACATGTTTAGATACTAAAGTGACTCATATGTAGGGCATAAAGAGAGACAATAAAGAGCATTCGCATGTTGGTGTTTCAATAGTTGATTTTAACTTGTGTTTTGTTGTCTCTTGTTTTTGTTTGTTCTACACTGTCCACTATTTGTGTGTACTTCCATTTTTTTCTCATATTGGAAATCTGGTTTTTCTTTGTGTCCGTCTTTTGTGTCGGGTGTAGTCAAATTCTTGACTGAATTCTATCTGTAGAATTCTTGCTGAGAAATACATATGATAAAAAAATTTACGGAATTCCTCTGGGATTGTTTTTCTTACGTTTTCTGTGCTTTTCTGTGTTTTTTGTATTTTGTCACTTTGTTTGTCTTTCAAAACAAGTTTGGTCAAGAAAACGCGAGCAAAGGTGGCGTATATCAACAAACCAATAAATTCTAAAAGCGGAACATGTAAATTTTGACTTTGACGCACCGTTATGAGAAAACTACGCAAGCTAAAAATGTTTCGTAAGAGTAAACAGCACTCACAAGTATCGTCTACAAAACTACAATATTTCATATAAATATAAAATTATGACTATCGCATTTGAACACCCTTAACGTATGTAGGTGTTTGTAATATAACGTCCTCTTAAATGCACGCGCGAAATTTCCTGGTCTTCCGTAATTGCGACAATATACGTCAGGGTCTAGTCTGACTTGTGAGAGCTGAAACATCCAGTCACTGACCATGGAGCAGAGCTGGAGATACGGACATAAAGCATTGAAGCCAATTGTTGCAATAATCTTTTCGCTGCAAAATCGCATATCTACTAGTCACGATAAAGTGAGCGCATTTGTAGAACCAGGCCGTTATTTTCCTTCCAGATAATTATTATCGTTCTGCCATTTGTTGAGAATATGAAATACCATGTAGTCTACCATTTATATTGTTTTTGTGAATAATTTTTAAAGTCTAAAATGTAGAAAATGTAAAACCATCTCGTATATGTGGTGAAAATTGTTGTTATCCAAAGTTTCATTTACGCCAAAATAAAAAAAGTAATAATTTTGACAAATTTATCAACTGAAAATTTATTTATATATTTAGATAAAACTGTGGAAAATTTTGTTTTAACAAAATTAATCTATACAGTAAAAAGAATTTTTAACGCATCTATGAGATGACTTTTGCTTACGTTATCTGCTCCCGTTAAGAATTTAAAATAATACACGCAAAAGTGATATAAATTGGAGATTGTGTAGCCGTAATAAAGCAATTAAGGTAAGTAATAAACGCAGTTTATACAATTCAATATATTCGAAAGTTAACGTCTGAATGTAAGGCGAGCAACCCAAGAAAACGCTGCTTGCATTCAACTGCCTGACTAGTTTCTCGGTTTTTGAGAGAATAATTTTTTATACCCACATGAGAGCCGATAACCTAAAATTGCTCTGTAACGTCGTTGAAAATTCACTTTGCTGTGTAATGTTGTTTTTCGAGACAAACGGTATAATTTATCAAATAAAAATTAACTTAATAATAAATAAACTAATTAGGTGCAATCATTGTGAATTTTGTGTCGACCAAATCAGAGTATGTGATTAAAACCAGTTATAACGAAGATACAAAGCGATTTTATGACATCAGCTTCGGTAAATGATTTTTAAAAAATAATTAACATCAAATATGTGGAAACACGGGGGTCACCTAAGTTTTCAACGACTTTTTTTATTTTCATATTTGTACCACAAATTTTTTTTTATTATTTTAGACATAAATTATGATTGAATCATCCTCTTAGAAAAATTTCGTATCTCTCATATTTTTTGCGTAATGAGTCGTAAACGTCATAATTTGCACGTTACGGTTTTAAGTACGCCACTAAAACCAACTGATATACCAAACCGAAAAAATTCGCAATAATAACAATGTTATAGGCTATGATTTGACACATAAAAATATATATAATTTTGTATTTTTAAAAAATTGTTCAAATTTTTTTGGTTTTCATTTCCAAATTAAGATTTTTTTATTAAATACAAAAAAAAATATTTTTGGTTTTTAAATATGTCAAATAATAGCCTATATCACTGTTATACACTGTGAATTTTTTCGGTTTGGTATGTCAGTTGGTTTTAGCGGTGTACATAAAACAGTAAAGTGAAAATTCTGACGTTTACATCTCATTGCGCAAAAACTATGAGAGATACACAAATTTCTTAAGAGGAAGATTTAATCACAATTTATGTCTAAAATAAGAAAAAATGTATCTTGTACAAATATAAATATATAGAAATACGTTGAAAACTGAGGTGGGCCGCGCCCTTAAGAAGGCGTGTACATAATTCCACGCTAAAAGCATTAATCTATATCTGTAGACTTCTTGTTGCGAAAATTAAACAATAGCAATCCTAGACAATAGTTTTAGCCTACGTTTTAAACAAAATTGTTTCCACTGTTACGAACTTCTGAGGCACAATCTCTGACGCCAGAACCTCGTGCATTTAACTGCGGCGCAAGAGATCACGCGTAACGAATTAGTAATTCGGGATAAATATTTACTTATAAAGTTGGCAATAACCATTATCTAGGATTGTCGTATTTTATTCATATCGGCTTCGAAAAAAAATGTAGGAATCAATTAATGTTTTCAGCTTTTTTTTTTATCTCCTACGCACTCTTAAGGGAGTTCATGTGGCAAAAATTCATAATTTTATATTTGTACAGCATAGTGATCGTTTTATAGACGTTAGGTCTACTGTTGATCACATTTTTCACTTGTAAAAACTTTTAGGCTCTCATAGTCTTTCTATAGCGACACGACAAAGTCAAAATTTGCGAATTACGAGAACATAGAAATAACGAAAACCAAGGGATTCACTCGAATGAAATAATTGACACTGAAATTAGATGTGGGTCATATGTTAAAAGATTTAAAAACACTCAGCGAAATTACTTTGCCCCTTTAAAACAAATATGAAATTAAAAAAAAGACAAAATAATGTTTTGTGTGCTTTTAAATATTTAAGCATATTCAACACAACATCTAATTTAAGTTGAAATTATTTCATTCGATAAGTCACTTGTTTTACCTTATTCCTACTTTCCCGTAACTTGCAAATTTTGACTTTGGCATTCCGCCATGGGAAAACTACGAGAGCTAAAGAATTATTACTAGTGGAAAATATAGTCACAAGTTACGTGTATGAAACTAACACTATGTCGGGCAAATATAACACTGTATTTTTGCCACGTGAACAGCATTTACGACACGATCTACAGTAATTTTCATCGTCATATTTTTATTTTTGTACTAGATACTTTTCTTACTTTAAACATAAATTATGAAAAAATTTTGTTCTTACTAAATATTTTTTATCTCTCATAGTTTATACGTAATGACTCGTTAAAGTCAATATTTGCATTTTACAGTTTTATGAGTGCCACTGAAACCAACTGACACACCAAAATGAAAATATCACAGTGAATTACGATGTGGTAGGCTACAGGATGTCTTATATAAAAAACAACAAAAAAATAATAATCAGTGTTTTTAAAAAATTCTTTTTTTTTTTATTTTGATTTCATATTTCAGCAATTCTATTCTGCCAGGGGCAGGTATGGTGTGAAATGTACTGGGAATAAGAGGCTAGCTATTGACAACAGGCAATCGAATATTTGCACTGCTAATATTTATCCTGTTGTAACCTCTGAACTTAGGTAGAGAAGGCTGTATTGCCCGGATATTACATCCGGATAAAAACTCAACTCATCTCACCCATTCTTCTGGCTGTTTGACACAACTGTCTCCCACCTGCACCAATCAGCATCAGTCCTCTCCTCTCGTCCTCGTCGACCCTGCCTGCATCACTGTTGCACTCTAAATGCACTTTCTTTGCAACAACAGTGTTCGCTGCTGCAAAGAAAATTGAAACGGTGATTTCAAAAACTGCCCAAGTCCACACTTTTACCAAAATGATATATTATTACTTCAACTTGTTCTATGAACTGCGTTTCATTTATTTTTATGTAAATAACGGCACACTTTATTGTTTACTATTTTTTTTCCTTCGCTTGACCATATTTTGTTTCTGAACTGGGGTTATTTTTGAATTCACCGATTAGTTTTTAGTTTGAATACGGGCTGCAAAGAAACTTCGACGCGTAAGAATTTATTTTTTAAATGTGAGTGACTGAAAAGTATAAAAAGCTTTGTAGCTACCACAAAATATTTTGTCGTTATGGACCGCATCAAATTTTTTTTGTGGTGACAGCAAAACCTTTTTCTGCCACCAGTATATAGGTTGTTCAGGGTAAACTGAGTATTGCTTGCAATCTTCTGTGAGTTATTGTACCTCTATCTTTACTATTTTTAATGCGAAAACATCAGTGTAACTAAAAGCTGGTGTAAACATTTCACATCTCTCAAAACTTTACGTGTATAACCCCAATTATTTTTTTTTAATATCATAATAGTTGGGAAGTGCTCACTTTAATGTGAACCACCTCTAGATTACGAAACTTAACTGTAAAAAAATTTGATGAGGTTCGTGTTGTCAATATATTCTGCGGCCGCCAGAAAATTGTTTTCTCTCCGCGCAAAGAAAAAATTTGTTTAGACGTAAGCAAAATTAAAGGAAACTTTTGGTGAAATATGAGTCATTCCAAAGTAAGTTTGCATTTAATAAAGTTCTTGTATAAATTTTGGATGAGTTATCTCTGCTGCAAAGAATGTGATAAAATTTATATAGAAAAACATTAGATCAAAATGTAATAATACCAAACATAAATTTTTCAAATATTTCTTTGCTGTAAGGCAATATTTCTTGACCTTAATCTCGTTATTGTGAGAGTAAAATCTTTCTTTGCTGTAAAGAATAGGTTTTTACTGTGTAAGAAAATACCGTAAAATAACGGAGAGTTTAATTGAAAGAAATTTCGTTACATTAAGGAACAGCGTAGTTTTCATTTGCGGAATAGCTATCCATCGAAACATTTTACTGATACTTGACTATTTTATATTAAGTATAACTACTGATTTTAAATGCATATTTAATTACATTAATTTAAATGAAGCAAGCATGGTTTTGTTCTCCACCCTAGTTAGCTGAGGTATTTATAACACGCTTAAACTTATTGCAGGGTTGTAATGAGCAAATTTACTGAAAATGAAACTGGAGCAATTAAGAAAATTTATAAGACTTCCTTAATTTTTCGAATAATTTCTATTGTTTCTATTCTTTCCCGTGATTTGACGGGAAAATTGAAAGTTCTCGTGAGTAAATAATGATAACCATCATTCGTGTAGTTTTCAGCTTAGGTGTAATAAAGTGTGTCAAATCTAGACAAAAGCGTTACGTAAATGTATCATTTATTATGTGGCATAAAATAAACTACCTGCATGCTTTGTAAATAAGTATCTCTTTTAAATTTACTCATATAATTTTTTATATCGGCTGTCTTACAATGTGACGTGTAATTATTTACTTCCGAGGCCTTCAACTGTCTAACATAGCATATGTAAAAGCGTGCAAGTCATCTATTTTATTTATAAATGCATTTGATGATAATTCAGTACAACCGAGATATGTAAGTTTCTTATTAGAAAGAGAGGAATGGAAGGTTTCAGGGAGATCCAGATAATGACACAGAAATATCCAAAAAGAAGTCATGTATTTTTTCCCACCTATTACAATCATGATTACTGTTCACAAGTACAGAACGATTTACATCACACTACTTACATCATGAATACATAAAACTGCACTGCAAGAGAGAAACAGTTATTGCTGCAGTTCAATAAATTTGAGGAAGTGTAATCCATAGTACATCATTTAGCAGTTTTTTCAAATAATATTTTTTTATAAAATAAAAATTTGGTCTCGAAATGTAAGGATATTTAAAAATTAAGTCCAAAATCGTAGCTGATGTATTCGTTAATGTAGCGACATATACAAAAACACTATAGCACGCTGTGTTAAAGACCAGCCTGTCTGCCCATTAGTAGTCACCCGGAAATTTCGAGGGTTCTTCAGGGGAGGAATTATATTTGAACTCGTGTACATGTGAGTATCTTTCCCGATTGGGTCACTGTTTACAATTTTTTTTTTCTGGAGGAGGCTGAAAAAAATATTTAACCCAGATGAAAACCTTTGATTTTTCCAGATCAGCCATGTCAGTTGTACAACTGGCCAGTCACTGGAGCAGTAACCAATGAGGAAGTACCTGAGGACAGAGCGTGCTCAGGACTGCGAAGTTCAGTACATGTTTATGAACCCACGAAATTTACGTGTATATATGTATAACCTACACATGATATGTCGTTTATGTACTCGCCATACACACTGTTGTTTCCATATGGTTAGATCCACAGAGATTTTTTGGAGAAATGAATTCTGCACTAATTTGTTTGAATGCCTTTTATGCACATCTACAATTCTTCTTAAGGGCTTGTTCCCGAGTATTGCCAATAACTCAAATATTTTTTAACCAAAAGTTTTGAAAAAATTTGAGTCATTGTGTAATCACACGATGCACAATACTGTGGGCGCGTTTTTTTAAATAATGTACCATTCGCCAGCAAAAAAAAAATAATTTCCTTCATTTTTGCTTATTTTCACGACGGAAAATGTGGTACTTTGGGTAATGAAATCTAAAAAAAAAACGTTCAGTATAATTCTACAAAAAAATTCAGCTACAAATTATAACATATAAGTGTCAAAACTGTGCAGCGAAATTTTGATACGAGTATTAGGTAGCAATAAAAAAAATATTTTCGAAATCACTGCAAAACTCCGTAACAAGGCCTTAATTGTCAGTTGCTGGATGTTCCTAAGGGCGTTGGGCCAGTAAAATTTCCATTTTTTTATGTTTGTGCCAAACACTGTTCAACTTTCGCACATCAGATAACACGTAATTTCCCCAAATAAAAAAAATTAGGCCCCATAGTTTTTGCGTAATAACTAATCAAAGTCACAAAATGGCCATTGCGGTGAAGCCAAAATCAAAAAAAGTATTTAACTAATGAATTTAAAATTACACGAACTGAAAGTCAGTGTATCAATGCATTTTATGACATGTTTAACAAATATAGTTCCGAAAATTTTTGTAGTAGCCTAAAGTCAAAGTGTTGCACAAATGTACTCATTTTCATAATTTTTTTAAAAATATAAAAATGTATTGCTTTGTGTTTACAAAAGTATCTCGAAGTAGATCACATCATTAACTATCAATATGAATTATCTTCTTTCTGCAAGTCAATAATTTTTAATTATTTTGGCAACACCGCGACTGCCATTTTGGGACTTTGAAAGGTGATTATGCTACAACTATGGGACCTTTTTTTTTTTTGTGGAAATGACATGTTATCTGATGTGTAAAAGTTGAACAGTGTTTGGCACAAATATAAAATTTTGAATTTTTACGGATCCAACGTCCTTAACTCTCAGTGTTCTGGGGTTCTACTCGCAAATCAGAGACGTGTGGCGTCGCACACTGTAAAAAAATGTTTGTACTTCAACAAAGAAAATCCTTGTAAAACTAAAAAGATTGTCTTTGTAAAATAAAATTACTAAGTGCATGTTTGTAAAATTACAAAGGATAGCCTTATGGTTGTACTTGCAACAAGGAAGAAAATTAATTTTAAATTATCCTTTTATTTTAATAATGACTCATATATTTAAAAAAACTATGAAATAAATATTACATGAAATTATTTTGAAAATAAAAAGTAGTTTCAAGGAGGCGCTCTATGCCATCGGGTTTTCGTTTATTTCTACATACTCGATATAAAGTAAGTTCTGTGATAATCTTATTTTTTTAAGCATACACTTACTATGAACATTCACTTTATTCCAGAAAAATGCGCTACAAAATACGTGATTTTGTATAAGTATGCGATTTCCGCGAAACTGAAATTTTGGTAGAGTGGAAATTATTTCCTATGATTGTTTTACAAAGAAAATCCTTGTAACTTTTTGAACCAATCATTTAACAAGTGAAATTTTTGTACATTTACAAAAGTATGTGAAACTACAAAGAAATGCATTGACATTTAAAAAAAAAAATTCAGGGCAGGAACTATCGGTATAAGTACAAGGGATTCTTTTGAAGTAATACATGCTTTTTAGCTTCGTAACTTTTCAAACGAATGATTTGTAAAATAATTTTTTACAGTATAGCACAGTCAAATGAGTTACGCTTCTGGATAGCCACACTGCTAGTATTCATGAAGCAGAACTGCAGTTGTGAACGTAAGACAATGAAACAAGAATCTCTACATATGGTTTATATGGACATTACAAATGTTGCATATGAGCACTCGTAAGTGACATGAAAGACTACTAGTGAGCTGTCTTATTCTTTTCAGACGATTCCCAACATTTTCTCAGTTCCCTGCTTAACGATAAAACACACGAAAGGTATTTTTACATCTATCAGGTGTTATGAAAATTGAGAATTTTCACAACATGATTAGACATGCAGGATACAGGCAACAATCTTACAACGGTCTATTGTTTATGTCATTTTATTGACGAATATAACAGTGCAACGTTTGAACCATAATTTTTTAATAACTCCTCATGAACGTGCAAATTCGTTCCCAAATTAACATAAATTAGGAAAAATAAATATGTACTAGACTGTAAGACCTGCCATTCTACAAACAATTTTTAATTGTTTAACTTTACTTTTTTTTTAAACACGACACCATCGCTCATATTTTATAAGTTCTAAGTTTTATGAAAATTCCAATGTTAGCTACTTGATATTCTCGACATCGAATACCAAAAATAATTAATGCAACATAAATTAAATATATTTTATATAACACACAACGAACATTCAAATGTATACATTTGGTCCATGAACTATAGTCAACCAAGGTACAGGGATATGCCGAAATGGTAGTAACTTCAAAACAAATAATCTGAATATACAAGTATATACACATAAAATGCACAAGTTACGTCGTCACGATATATACAGGAAATAATTATCATACATTATCTTCTTTGGTTTGCTTAAATTAGGCTGACGCCTTTAAGAATGCAATATGTACTACACCAGCTTACACTTACACTATCTGTGAACTCGTACCACCAATGTTTATCCGCATAATACTTAAAAACAGCCTTTTTTTTTCAATCCTTTCTGGCCAAAACTGCTTGTTTATACAAGCACAATATTACAGTCCCAGGGAAATTTTCCCTGCTTTACAACACGGAGTATAGACAACGTTACGAAACACTACGTAAGTTACAAAACGATACTTTTTTTTATCTTCGTCCTGTGATAAATCTGTTTGTGAGTTTCAGCACGAGTTTACACTGCTAAAGCACTGCTTTGAAGAAAAAAACTTGCATTGTGTGAAAGGAACTTCAACTAGCTTCCTAACACCGCCCCATTCCGTCGAAAATAAGTAATTAGAGACACACTGTCAACACAAATGTTTGTTCGGGCCAACCAAAAAACGATCTTTGCGCACGCTATATTAGAAAATATTACGTTGCATGTACGTCTGTATACATATATAAAATTACTCCATTTTACCTGAACAAAAAGTGTTACCATCAACTCAAAGACACGTTCTCCCTGCGCTATTGAAAGAAATCAGTTTTGTAGCAGTTCGAACATTTGTATGCGTAGCATACAAACGTATCCCATGACCTGGAAGCGGGTACTGGGGAATTATGCCAATTCTACATAGGACCTATTATAGTGTCTGTTACGTTTTTTTTTTTTTTTTAATTCGTAGTTAAGTTTAACGGCCAGACGACATTCATTGGTCAATAACATAAAATAAAAAATAAAATAAAAACCATACAGCGAAACTCTTGTAAACGTATGTACGTTACTAAGAAATGAAATGTTGTTCATGCTTTCATAGTGTCTAGCAAAAGCTGAAATAATTTAATGTCAGAGTACGTTCTTAATAACGATCTTAATCTGTAGAGGAACTGTTTCTTTTTTCTCGTCGTGCCAAGTTTATATCGTTTCTAATATTATGTTCTTAGTTACGAAGGGGAACATAATTTTGTTAAGAGCTGAGTTCAAGAGAGACGAAAGAATTCCTAGCATTATTGGCCGTGGTCAGGAAAATAAGAGAATTTATGTGATACCATGTGGGTAAGATGGAAAAATGCCTGTGCACATTTATATAGGACAATTTTATGAATACATACTGTAGAATAGTGATCAAGAAAGAAGCTACAGTAGTGAGATATGATCTCATAAGTTCTATAAGAAATTAATCGTAAGATACTAAGGGCCCTGCCTACTTCAGAGCTCTGGTGGCAGCAAGGATAAGGTTTTACATGATAAATGTATATTCGGTGTAGCTCAAACACGTTTAGTGGTATCTCTCCGGGACGAAAATCATTTCCTGCAGCGAGAGAAGGAAAATATTGCTAAATGAATTAATTTGCAGGGAAAAAATTGTGAACAGCCATTTACAAGAGTTTTCAGTGCGTAAAAATGTTTTTTTTCCTCATAGTTTTCAGGGTACTGAAAAACTGCATAACAGATCCTTTAGCAATGTGTACGGCACCGGAATGAATGAGAAAGTAAATGATGGAGTATATGTAGCTTCTACACATAGGCCTACTTAGCCACATAACATATAAAACCCTATGCTTGCTCCCGCCGTAGCTCTGAGGCAAGCGGCCCCCTTTAGGACCCTGTCAACTTAGTTTACATCGACGTAGTTAAAATGACGGTTTCAAAAATTGTTTTCCTTCACAACACAAATTTGATTTGAATATTATCTACTGCAAAGTCGATTTACAACAAAGGAAATATTTGTTTAAAGCGTAATATTAGGAAAAAAATTGTGTAACTATTAAAATAGTTCAATTCAATAATTTGGTAGGGTAGGGTTAGCTTTTTTGTAAAACAAGTTTTATGTATAAAAATAAAGTTTCCTCAAAGAAAATGAAATAACTTTTTTTTTATCACGATAAACAAAAGTATTCTTTGCTGCAAAGTCACTTTTCCGTAGCACATATTTGAACGTTGGGACAAATAAAGTTGTTGCACTGCGTGAATTAATGTTAAAATTATCAGTGTAAAAAGTTATTTGTAAATTTACAACGCCGATGTTCAGGAGTGTTAAAAAACTAGGTACAGTTGTTTTCCATATAACAATGGTAGCGCTTGTTTACGCTTTTTAGTAAACAGTAAAATGTTTACTGACGTTACAAGACTTGTATAGAAACAATGCTAAACATCTGTTCAAAGTGCGACGTGAAGTATAAGTATCTCCTTTTTTAAATTGGTTGAAAATTTCCCACATGGTTTAGGAAGATTATTTTACAGTGTAATGAATTCACTTTCAATCAATTATTAAGGAAAACGCTTTATATAATCTTAATTTACTCGTTTGTTTTAAGTAAAAATCATAACACAACATTTATACGTAAGATATTTAAAAAAAAATAATTTCTTACACTGCACCATGGTTCTAGAAATTTTGCGTAGGTAACTTCCATTTAAAATTGTCTTTAAAATTATTCGCTCAGAAGTAGACAGTTGTAGCAAAAATTTTCCTTGAAAACTCACTAGCTGTAAACTTAGTAGGCATAGGCCTTAACGACGACAGCAGGTATCGATCAAACGTTGATCACCGAGTGTACAGGCGTTGCCTATTTCAGCACTGTTTTAGGAGAGTTCGCAAAATGTCTGAGTTTTCACCTCTAAGCGTTCTCGAATGAGTACCTGCGTTGGGAAAAATGGAACGTGTCAGGGCAGTGACAAAATTATTTATTTTCGGAGATACATGATTGCCCACAAATTTTGCAGGGAGTTATGAAAAGTAACAACCACCGGCTGTCAGAGAAAGGATCTCGTGGACATCGAGGCGATAGAGTCTCAGAGATGTCCACCCGTGTGGCTGGAGGGTCGCCGTCGACTCCCTTACCGCTGGCGTAAGTTCCGAGCGTCGGACATTGGAGGCGGTGCCAGTTGCATCGGTACCAGGGGGTAGGAGCTGTAGCGGTGCACACCCATGACACCTCGTCCGACGACGAGGACGTTCGCTCGGGTTCTTCGAGGGTCGTCGTCGACTCCCTTATCGCTGGCGTCAGTTCCGAGCGTCGGACGCAGGCGGCGGAGATAGCTGCCTCGACACCAGGTGGTAGGAGATGCAGCGGTGCACGCCGTGGACAGCTCGCCCGACGACGAGGACATCCGCCCACATTACTGAGGGTCGCCGTCGACTCCCTCACCGCTGGCGTCAGTTCTGAGCGTCGGACATTGGGGGCGGAGATAGCTGCCTCGGCACCAGGTGGTAGGAGATGCAGCGGTGCACGCCGTGGACAGCTCGCCCGACGACGAGGACATCCGCCCACATTATTGAGGGTCGCCGTCGACTCCCTTACCGCTAGCGTCAGTTCCGGCCGTCGGACGCCGGCGGTGGTGACAGCTGCCTCGGCACCAGGTGATAGGGGCTGTAGCGGTGCACGCCCGGGAAGATGGGCCTCGGCAGCCGCACCTCGCCCGACGACGAGGATGACGAGGAGGACGACGACGGCGACGGCGAGCCCGAGGATGACGGCGCCGGCTGCTGCGGGGGCGGCGGCGGGGGCGGTGGACCGAGCAGTAGCCCCGGCGGCGGCGGCGACCACTGCTGGCCGGGCCAGAGGTGCGCGGGCAGAGGCATGCCAAGCGGTGGCGGCGGGGGCGGAGGGCCGCGGAAGACGGCGGCGGGCCCTGGGGGCGGTGCGGCGCCGCTTAGCAGCAACGCGTGCAGCTCGGCGGGAGAGTAGGCGCCTGCCCGGCCCCACAGCTGCAGATGTGCTCGCGCCTTCTCCATCATGGCGGCGGAGAAGAGGCTGTTGTTGTTCTCGGCGTCTAGCTCAGAGTAGAGACGCAGCGGCGACCGCAGGAAGTGCTGGTCGAGGAACATGGCATCCATCGGGTCTCTGCAACACAAGAACATGACGACCTCGGTCAACTCTCTTTCTCATTATATTTCCTTTTACTGTGCTCCATCCACACCATTATCATCTATGGAACATTCAAGAACACTCCATCACCACTGTCTCACTGAAGACCTAAAATAATAACCCCAACTGCTTCTTCAGAAATGCAAACTTCACCGTCCACCAACTCCTCCGAGAGATTTACTTTACTACCTAAGAATAATCTCATTTTTTTCTCGTGGAACATACAGAAGAACAAATTATTTTATACAAAGTCAAACAAATATTAATTCGCAGAAGTCAAGTATTGTTTTGTCACAACACATTAATAATATAGAAAAATAAGACTATAAAATTTATCATTTTCTAAATTAACACTACTCAGGCCTATTTACGATTTCATAAAATAAACAAATTATATATGGTCAAGTAGTTCAAGTTGTTCGTAGTTACACGTATAAACAATTGGCATGGTCCTTCGTAACACTGCACAGCTAACGCCGTCGCCACATCATACAACAAAGAAAACAGACATGCTACATCTGGTACAACGTACAACGGATGTCTTACTGGCTGTACAATACTCCGAAACACTCGCAAATAAAATTAAATTATAAAGACTTTCAAATACCTCAAAATGGTTACTTACTGTATTGCAGACAGCAACAACTGTATGAAACGCACATGAACAAATCTAATGTATTTACTCCAAAGAAAAATTTGAATTTAAAAAGAAAATTTTCATTTATTAAATTTAAATATGTGAAGGTAGCCTACACTTCTCTGAGGACAACGTATATTTTGTCGAAACCAAAAAATAATTTCGTGGTGGCCACCATATTTTACTTATGTCAACAAATTGGATTTGTGCACTCTAATTCTGAATTAGTGAATATTCACTGATTTCCTTTAAGAGTGCCAACATCTCACACGTGAATCAGTGAATATTCACAGTTTTTCCAGCTGTTTTCAAAGAACAGTTTTCACTTATTGAATCAGTGAAAAATTACTGGAAAATATGTGGACATTCACTAATTAACTTGTGGAATGTTGGAATTCTTTATCGAAATCTGTGAATAGTCACCGATTTCACAGAGGTTTCTCACTGATTCAATTTGTTGAAACTGATCCATCCATCGGCGTGAATCAGTGTATATTCACTAATTCAGGTTTAGAGTGTGGTGACCACAAAATTAGGTTTGCAGGGTAAATACCCAGAAAATATTTTGTAGCTACCACAAAATATTACTTTTTCTGTGCAGAAAATGACAGAAAGTTTTTGCACGGACTTGAGTTGTCACATTGGACAGTCCAACACAGAATGTTCAGAAACAAACGCATAATAACCATTTCATGCGAATCGTGAGCTAAATTAGAGACCAAAATGAAGGTGACGAAATGTTGTACGACGAAATTTTACGAGCACAATGTGGGAACACTTCTCGGAGAATATCAATTCTTGCGCTCCACGTCTAGGTCACAGAATAGTTAGGAATACAGAAGTGAAATAGCCGGTAGGACAGTGAACTCAGTCACACACGCCAGCAAAATGGCTTCCTTGGCCAACAAAATGGCGGAGACGCCTACAGCCAATGAGCAAGGTGGCTGACCTGCTAGCCGGCAGCCAGGCCAATAGGAAACCTGTAGTAACATGCAGGATCCAAACATACACGGGGCTGGTATCAACAACCTCCAGCAGGCAACCGTGAAGTTCACCCTCATCAAACGAATCGCCTCGTCATTTCGCGTCTGTATTGCTATTTAGACTGTGTCTAGGTATTGTTGTATGTACATTACGTCAAATAAACGTAGAACCATGCTTGGACTGATCGGGATTTGAACCTGTGCCCATAACATGTAGACCAGAACAGTAGTAGTATGATACCTAAACTAGATATCTGTGGAGCACTAGAGGGGACTAACTACAGTGCTATTATACCACATTGTGCATATAAAATGTCATCCTACAACATTTTGCCACTGACATTTAGCCCAGGATCATAAGCGTCTTTAGTAGAAGGCCGGGGCCTTAGATCTGGCAACCCTGCCAGGAAGGGTCATTTTAACACTACTTTTGTCTCACCAACGGCTGCGGCTTCCCCTGATTCGCCGATATGTAGGGCACAATAACGAATCAAGCAAAGCCATTGTCTACGGAGAGCTAGCAGAAGTGATAAAATGACCCTTTCTGGCAGGGTTGCCAGATCTAAGGCCGCGGCCTTCTACTAAAGATGGCTATGGCAGGATCCGCGGGGTGTGCTTGTTATGCATTCATTTCTGAACACCCGTAAGTAGAGACCGGAAAAATTCGCTGGTTCACTGAGCTGTAGGCTAGCTTCCAAGAATATTTGTTAACTCGTGCAGACATCAGCTGTTTATTAGCTGCTCGCTGACAGTGAAATAGGCCTGTGTTCAGTTATAGTTTTATTATTGGCTCAGCTACTTCCAGGAAGTGTCTAGTAAGTCAACTACCAATTATGAACGATGAACGTGATGCACACATATAGTTGCTGGTACTTTAGCTTTCGCGTAAAAGAAAACGCGAAATTTTCTGGTCTCTACCCATATGATTACTTTTTTTTTGTCAGAAATAGTTGCAGGCGCACACTCATTATTCCTTGAGGTTTCACATCAATCATATACGCTATGTGTCTGTAGGCGAGGCACATTAAGTGTTACAGAGCAGTATCACTAGGACCCTGGAAAATTCGCGTTTTCTTTCCGACACAAGCTAGAATCTCAGCAACTGCATGTTCGTGTCACTTTCGCAATTGGCCCATGACTTATTTTGACACCTTCTGTACACTCTAAATCTGAATTAGTGAATATTCACTGATTCACGCCGATGCATGGAGCAGTTTCAACTAATTGAATCAGTGAGAAATCACTGTGAAATCGGTGACTATTCACTGATTCCGATAAAGAGTGCCTACATTCCACAAGTTAATTAGTGAATGCCCACAAATTTTCCTGTAATTTTTCACTGATTCAGTAAGTGAAAATTGTTCTTTGAAAACAACTGGAAAAAACTGTGAATATTCACTGATTCATTTGTGATATGTTGGCACTCTTACAGGAAATCAGTGAATATTCACTAATTAAAATGTGACTATATTCACTGATTCAAATTGTTGAAACTGCTCCATCCATTAGTGTGAATCAGTGAATAGTCACTAATTCAGATTTAGAGTGTAAGTCGCTGAGCCAATAACAAAAATGTAACTAATCACATGCCTATTTGACCGTGGATGCGAGCAGCTAATGAGCAGCTGCTGTCTGCTTTAGAAAACATACATTCTTGGAGGCTAGCCTACTAGTAAGGGAACCCGCGAATTTTTCCGGGCTCAAAGTATCACTCAAACTAGTGATCATGTCCACAAATGTTTCCGACCAAAGTTTCAGTGTTTGAGAAGGCCATTATTGAAGCTACGTTTAGGTCAACTTCACTTTGTTAAATGGAACCGTGTATATTTTATTCGGTGACATTAGTACCGATTTAACGACTTATTGAGCGACCTACACCACAAGGTCATTTAGTCACGCACCCAAAGGTATCTAGTCACGCATTACCTTCTAATGTGAGTACATAGAATCGCGAAAATGAACGATTTTCAAATATCATTTGATATGTTGATGGAGTTGGGGGAATGCCGTAAAATTTACACAAACGCCCAGGATTTGCATGCGGCTCGTTATCCGGATAGGCAACAAATATCGCACATGCTTTTAAGCGATTAGCTGACCGTTTCTATCGCTTCAGTACAGTGAAACAAACACGAGTCAGGCGTCGACCGATTATGAATGAAAACAATGCGGCTATTGTCGTAGCTTTTGCTGCACTAAATCAACATGCGAGCAGCAGGCAAATGGAAAGAGAGGAACAGAGATCTGTATTAAGAATCTTACATCAACACAAGTTCCACCCGTAGCGTATGTCAATACATCAGGATTTGTACGACGATGATTTCTTAAACCACTACAATTTCTGTAATAGGATTCGTAGATAAATGAGCAAAGAAGTCTCCTTTTTTGGGTCATGTGCTATTTTCTAACGAATCTAACTTCACAAATACGGGAAATGTGAATAGACATAACATGCATTATTGGGAAAATGAGAATCTTCGATGTATGAGAACTGTGCTGTTTCAACATCCGTGGTCTATTAATTGTTGGTCCGGCATTGTCGGTGATAACGTCATTGGTCCATATTTTTTTTAAGGTCGCTTGACTGGGCAAGTTTATGCAAACTTTCTGCCCAACGTACTGCCTCAATTACTGGAAGACGTGCCTTTGAATGTTCGTATGGACATGTAGATGCAACACGACGGTGCACCACACCATTATGCTCTGTGTTCGAGACAAGAGATGAATGAGATTTTTGGCGACGAGTGTATAGAACGAGGTGGCCCTGTAGCTTGGCCACCTCGTTCGCCAGATATAACACCACTAGATTTCTTTTTTATGGGGGTTTTGTCACATAATGCGTAATGCCGGTAGCACCTACCACGCCTAACGACATGAAAGAAAGAACATGCCGAGCATGTAACGAAATTACACCACAAATGCTGGCTGACGTTCAACGGTTTTTTCATCAGCGAATTAATAAGTTCTTACAAGTCGAGGGTCATCATTTCGAGCATTTTCTGTAGGCAGGCCCAAACCAAGATTAGTAGATACTTTGAGTGCGTGACTAAATGACCTTGCGTTGCAGGTAGCTGAATTCGTTGTCAAATCGATACTAATGTTATCGAAAAATAACATGGTTCCATTTAACAAAGTGGAGTTGACCTTGAAGTAGCTTCAGCGCCTCCGCCTATAATTAAATAGGGTGGCCCAGTATGCCGGCCTTCTCGAACACTGAAACTTTTGTCTGGAACATTTGTGGTGGAACTGAGCACTAGTTTGAGTGCTATTGCTCTGTAAAATTTTATGTGCCTCAACCTGTATATATTAATAAATCACTAGCGTAGCAAAAGCGACGCATAGAAATCAATTATACGTAGGGACCCCTGTTTTTCGCGAAAAGAATTTTGCCTCACTTTGTTTCGGTGCCTTGCGTACACATCTGCAGTTCTGCTTCGTGGTCAGTGATTGGATATTTTAGCTCTCATGAGCCTTGGGCTTCTTCCGGCAAATAACGGACATGTGGCGTTGAATGAATGTTATTGTAATTGGCTCAGTCAAATGAGTTACGGCTCTTCGCATAGACGCGCCGTCAATAACTGTGAAGTAGAACTGCAGGTGTGCACGTAAGTCACTGAAACAAACTGTGGCAAAATTCTTTTCGCGAAAAACAAGGGTCCCTAATTATACGTAAAACACTTCCTGCGAGTAAAATACGGAAAATATGTAGGTAAGTAACATATATCTTGACTGAAATTTTCTGTGATGACAAAATGGCGTCACTACTTTGAATTTTGTGTAAATCGTAACACAACGAGCTCACAGGTCTCTAAGGTCGACTCTCACACCCCACCCCTTCTCATTGCCTCGTCGCCTCTGCTCAGCTTGCGTTAGCATCCCCGTCGAGAACTCCCAAAGCTGGGGTCTCCCTTCAAGAGGGGGTTAGATCCTCCCCCCGGCGAAAATCCTCGACCCCTTCATTGCATATTCCATAGGGCTGACGACCTGGCCTTCCCTCCAGGGCCAGCGCTGAAGGACACGAGGGGGCTGGCCCGAGTGCGTGTGATCCCTCAATCAAAGAAACGCAAAGCCTTGCTACGCGGGAGTTTGCGGTTTTCAACCCTCTGACGAGAGGGGGTTGACGGTGGGATGTGGCATACGTGCGGAGGCGACGCGTGGGTAGGGGATAAAAGGCTGCCAACCCTCTTACATCCCTTCTCCTAGCGAAGCTACGTCTCCTGCATAGCAAAGAAGGTATCTCGTTTCAGGGTAGTCGCTGGCAGCCTATCTCGAAAACCCTCCTGCACAAACACCAGCCTTCGTACATGGCGCAAAACGTCGAGAACAAATTATTTACATGAGTATCAGTATGTTAAAAATTATTTTGAAACAACACGATTTTAAAACGGCCTAAAAAGTATAAAAAAAGTTTTTCCCATAAAAATACTTGTAAGATTAAAAAAAAAAAAATGGGGCTCGTGTAGTATACAGGATGTCCAGAAAAAAACCCGCATAGTAACCTCACCAAGCGAATCCTGCGCAGAATTGGAAAGGAACATGTACGACAGACTTCTTGTCACACAAAGTGGCAACATAGCACTGTAGTTATTTCCTTCTTACGCTCCACAGATATCTTATATCTTACTACTATAGGAGGTTCACTTTAAAGTAAGCACTACCCAACATTTATAATAATAAAAAAAGTGTATTAATTAGGGCAAAACAGGTAAAGTCTTGAGAGTTGTGAAATGCTTACAGCAGGTTATAGTTACATGGAAGTTTTCGTATTTCAAATAGTAAAGATGGCGGCGTAACGGCTCACAGAAAATTGTAGTCGATGCCCTGTTTATCCTGAAGAGTCTATAATGTTCTTACTTGCAAACTATGGGTGCAGGTTAAAATCCCCAAGTAGTTTAAATATGATTCTGCGTTCACTTAACATAATTTACATAAAATGATACATTGACGGGGGGAGGGGGATTTCTCCGCGCAGTGTTGCCACATTGTGCACGCAAAATTTCGTTGTACCAATATTTTGCCGTTAACAATTTCGTCTCCAATTTAGCGCAGGATTTGCGCGTTGTGTTTGGTATGAGTTTATTTCTGAACATTCTGTATAGCCTAAGCAAGGAATTTTGAGAGTAGTTGCCATTGAGAAAACTCACACAACAGTGCCAATAATTTGCAGTGCAATGAAACTGTTACTGTTAGGTGAACTTTTTCGTTTGGAATTTTACAAGTATTTGCGTAGGATAAATTATTTTATACTTTTTAGTCAGTTTTAACATGTTAAAATTAAAAAAAAATTCATTCAAATACTATTTTCTCATTTCAGTATTTTGTGTGTGAAATTTTGCAATCACTTCTGAGCTATGTTTATTGTTTCAAGTCTCTAGCTCGCCGGGATGTTTATTTTAAAACGTGGTGTACTTTAAAACATTACATTTGCTTTAATTTAAATAATATTTTTTTTCTTTCTGCTATGTTTTAAAAAGTATTTTGTTCATTCGGAAGTTAGTTTAAAGTCGAATGCAAAATTTGTATCGAACAGATAAACAGACAAGAAAGCGAGTTAAAAAATAAACACATGTAAATACATTGATTCAGTACTACATTGTAACAACAATGTACAGGTAACAAAATGAACTGTAAAAGTAACATTATGTTATGTATATGTAATAACATGTTCTATAGAAGTAACAATCTGTTCTGTAGAAGTAAAAAAGATGGACTCTATATTGTTTTGCAAAAATTACAAAGATTTTCTTTGCACAGTACTTTCCCAAAATGTTGTAAAAATACAAAGATTTTCCCCATAAATCAATTTGTTTGTAAAGTTACAATGATATTCTTTGAAAGAAAAACTCAGGGAAAATTTGTAGTCTGCCAAAATAACGGATTTGTCGAAAATTGTATTGTTATATAGCCTACCAATCGCATCCCGCTGTTAACGCTTTGCTGAATAAAGCCAATATTCATAACAGTTTACGTTCTGCAAAATTAAGAAAGTTATTGAACTGTACATTGATTGATTTTAAAAAAAATTAATAAATAAAAACAGGAAAGAGTATGCAAGTCAAGGGGCTTATTTATTAAACGTCTCTATTCTGAAAAATTTAGATTTAAATCATTCTTCTTTGCCATGTTTTTAAGGCTAACTTTCAAAGACTCAGAGTTTCTTACTGTAAAGATCACGTTAAAAGTTTTACTTATAGGCTGTGAAGGAACACATTTATGGATTAGTACGCAACTGAGGTAAAAGAAAATCCCCAAATCAAAGACAGTATGAACAATACTTTACCAGAACTTTCGAAGTGTAGCTATAGGACCATAGGATTTTTACGCGAAAAAATTTAAAGCGTACAAGGTCATGGTGTTTTAAAGAAGCAGTTCTCAAAAAAAAAAAGTATTTGTTTAAATAGTATTTACATTTGAACGAGAAATTGTTGGTTTTGTAGTCAACCAATATCACGTGTTTTTCGGAAATTGTTAGTTATATAAAAATCACAACAGTCTTTGGTACGTTTTATACTGGAATTAAGTGGACCTACACAAAGGCTAAAATACGAGGTACAAAATAAAAAAGTACGATTGTTTAAATGTACTTTAAATACATAAAATAAATAAAGACCAACAATGTGTAAGTTGAGTTGACCTTGGGTAAATTTTGCGGTTAGTAAGCGTAAGGACATAGATTCGATTACCGTTGCGTCAAGCAGGCCTACGTGAAAATTATTCATAGAACAGTTATTGTACAAACAAGTCCACAGGATTAAAATAATTTCCTCTTAAATTTTCCCTGCTGGGAAGCCTATATAATTACACAGGCGTAGCCTGTATTGTAAGATACACTTTTGTGTAAATTAACTTTTCAAAGTGATGAGCACAAATTTAGATAACTGTAGTATTTTAGTGATCAAGAATTAATATTTTTATGTTGACTGCACAACATTTTTTGGAATGGAGATACCAATTGAAAAACTTGTAACTGTTTTTTTTTTTTTTTTTTTTACTCGTACGTTACAGAAAAATTTTTTATTTGATTCGGAGAAGAACCTGCATGTTTTCCAATAATAGTTTGTGGACGCTAGCTTTTTTTTTTATTTGAGGCACGTAAACGAGGAAGTGTTTGCGTAGTAACTTTTTCCAATGGGACTTCAAGAGATGACCCTATTATTTTATTTGTGGAAAGTATGTGGTTAAGTCCAATACAGGTTTCTATGATGTAGTTTTCTGACTACGGTTGATATTTTCTCAGCTACAGAAACGTGAAAAAGTAATTTTTACAACTTTTGAAGAGTTTGGAAATCTTGTTTTAATTAGCGGACAGCATTTTCAAAATCATAGATACACAGTTTTAAGTGTGTCTTCTTTTCGTAGATAAATGCATTAGAAACATATTTAATACTTACACAAGGGAAAAAAAAACTTTCCGTACCACACTACAGCACGCCTCACGCGGCAGGTCAACTAACTCTTAAGTTGCTTACAATTTACGGTTATATTTTATGAAATGACTTTGTACCAAACAAAATCCCACCCTCTTTTTTTGGCATTATTTCTATCGAATTTATGTGAGGATAGAGCTATAGGTTACATTTTTCGCCATTACGGAACGCGTTTACGTATGTAGACGATGCTCTTCTATTTAAACAGGAAATTGTGAACAGCAGCGTACCTATTACCGAACTTTCTACCCCTTCACATTTAGACACATTAGAAGAGAACGGTGTATGCTGTAAATCAGATAAAATTTCTCCGGATTAGTGAAATATGCCCATAAATCAGTAACAACTGCTCCACTCTAATAAGTGAAAGCCGACGTTTACTTCATTCGCTCGATTTCAATTTTTTACCGAGTGATTTATCTTTTGCCACATTCTATGGATTTCACTCCGTCGATACACCAGTTCGGCAGACGTTGGTTACGGTTATTATTTAAAGGCGCCGCGCCGCCTACCTGCGCGTTATAAGTTGAGACGTGACGGAGTTATAAGTAAGGACCCCTAATTTTCGCGAAAAGAATTTTGCCATAGCCGTCTTTAGTAGAAGGCCGCGGCCTTAGATCTGGCAACCCTGCCAGGAAGGGTCATTTTAACACTTCTGTTAGCTCTTCGTAGACAATGGTTTTGCCTGAATCGTTATTGTGTCCTACACATCGGCGAATCAGGGGAAGCCACAGCCGTTGGTGAGACAAAATAAGTGTTAAAATGACCCTTCTTGGCAGGGTTGCCAAATTTAAGGCCTTGTTACCGAGTTTTGCAGTGATTTTGAAAATACTTTTTTTATTGCTACCTAATTGCTCCACAGTTTTGACACTTATATGTTATAATTTGTAGCTTTTTTTTTAATGTACTGAACGTTTTTTTTATATTTCATCACCCAAAGTACCACGTTTTTTTTTTACAAAAGAGATGTAACACGATCCAAAAACGATAGTCCAGTCACAGCGGCGGTGGGCGGAGCTACCTTATCTAAGCATTCATGAAAATACTCGAGGAAGCTTTGCCAGGCATGGGCAACTGGTAAAGTTTGAACAGTTTGCCTAATTTTGAGATCTCTCTTCTGAGAAAATTGTTCGGCAACCCCACTGAGTTGACTTTTAAACCATTCTGACTTCATAAAAAAACTGTGTCCTCTGCAATCCTGTTTAAGAGTTAGTTGACGCTAGATTTTTTTTTTTTACGTTCGAGGCACAGAAACGGGGATGGCTGTAAGTCGAATATAACACATCCGTCAAACACCTCATCGCCTCTATGCGCAGAGTGCTAATATAGTGCGCAGTATTCTCGTAGAAACCGTTTTTCAACGGGACTTCAAGCGATGTCCCTATTATTTTATTTGTGGAAAGTATGAGATAAGGTCCAATGCAGGTTTCTATGATTTAGTTTTCTGATTACGGTTGATATTTTCTCAACTATAGCAACGTAAAAGTCATTTTAGAACTTTTAAGGAACTTGAAAATATTTTTTTTATATATATAATTAGCAGACGGCATACTTAAAATCATGGAGAAACAGTTTGAGGCGTGTCTTCTTTTCGTAGATAAACGCATTGGAAACATTTTAAATAATTATACAAGAAAAATACTTTCCGTACCACACTACAGCACGTCTCACGTGCCAGGTCCAATGCTCTTCTCAGAAGATAATAATTGTAAAAATTAGGCAAACTTACAGACTACAGTGGCGTTGTCTCTCAAGTGCAGGAGATCACCTGAGACATCCGGACGTCGTCCACGAGAGGAGAGAGATCCAAGACCCAGTCTTGGAGGCGTGGAGTACCTCGACATTAGGGAGAGGGAAGCCCCATTTATTCCCCTCAGAAGGAAAAAAAACTGTACCGTCAGAGCAGAGCCAGCGGGCGATAGCGATAAAACGGACACTTACCACTCGGCTATCAACAGTAATTACTTTGTGATTAGGCCGGTGCGCCTTTTGTTGGGGCCGCCTCACGACAATCAATTATCTCAGGAGAGCTGGAGAGACAGAGAGAGCAGCAGATTTGATTTACAAAGCAGGCTGCTGCCTCACCCCCCCTCAACATAACCAGGACAGGAATTCCCCCTCCCGAAGAACAGTCGGAACTCTCCAAGAGGTGTGAGGGTGAGAAATCACGACGGTACCCAGCACTGATGTTCGCGTGAAGACCTCCCCCCACAAATTCTCCTCCTTCCCTCCACCCACATCTGCTGTAATAGAGAGTAATAACAGGTTGGCGGCCTGGAGCAGTTGTTCGCGTGTGCGAGGGAGAAGGATTGCCGTCCCGGCGAGGATGCCGTGTGGAAAGACTTTTCTCCGGTCGTCTTCTCCATCTCGCCAACCCACACAGACGCTCGCAGGCGCGAAATGAAACCCTCGCTGGGTTTACGTATTCAGGTGTTGAAAATACTGGGAGTCATTTTGACTCGTAATGCAGTCGTGCCAACAAGGTAGTGTAAGCCGTCAGACCACTCGTCCTCAAGATATTAACTTGTGGGAAACGTGGCGGATATTGCTCATGTTTGGTCACTACACCGTAAAAACATCCTAACTATATACTGTAAGTATCTAACACGTAGGCCTACACAGTATGGCACACTTGCCATGTTTCAACTTGTTGATAGAGGAAATTATTAAGTAATGTTACTATAGGCCTACAAAGCTTGTTCCTAAAATATGCTAAAATTTATGTACAACAATTTTATAACACCTACTTGACATTTAAATTTGTCGATGTGTTAATTATGGAATTTTTTTTTTTTTTTTTACAATGCAATAGTCCAAATGTTCCCCCCTCCCCGTAAATACACAGCGAAGACATGTACGTTTGTGGATAGCCTAATATATTTATGTGCAGTATAGAATTTAATATAGTTTTCCTTTTTTACAATCAACATGTATTGTACTCTATTTGTACAAACATATATGTACATATTATTCGTAAAATGTCTGATTTTTTCCCCCTGAAAATCCACTGTTTCAAACTTGGCTACAGTTCTAACTAAAAAAATTTATAAAATTCAAGCTATATAAATGGTTTAACTCCAGTATTTCATTGTTTGTTACTTTTAAAAAGTATATATGCAGTTCCATTGACATTTTAACGAAAAAAGTCTTCTGGAGTAAGGACTTTACGATAATGCTCTGAGCTGAACTCAGTTGCCAAAACAACACGTTTATTTACATAAATGTATTCTATTATAAGTATCTATGGAAAAGTCACAAATGAAACAGTTTACGGAACTATATTGATTTTTTTTTAACGAATGTCAACCATACAAATTATTTATAGAATTCTGATAACTGATTTATTTTATGGAAATACTGTGATTTTTGCTGATGACTTCCATACTTAGACATAACAAAAATGCTCACTGACGAATCAGTATACACTTCTGCTCAGACAATGTTGAGCCCAAAATTAATATTGTAAACATCTTAATTCAAAAGAAATTAGACTAAATTTTTTCTACTTCGCAATATTTGTAATGTGTCAGTGGTTCTCATAGTAGCCCTCATGTTAAAAAAATTTACTTACAAGGTTGAGCAAACTTAAGGAAATGCATGCGAGGACAAGACACTTCAACTTACTTGCAAGACCTAATCAAGTAGGAATACGTCACTTCTATACTGTCGGATGTTATTCAAAGATATGCGTCAAACACCCTCTGGACTGACTGAAGGCTTTATCGCGAGGTCGGTATCCGTCACATGCCGGTGGCACAGCGGAATACCACAGTAGACACCCCCTGGACTGACGGTTTTATCGCGAGGTCGGTATCCGTCATGTGCAGGTGTCACGGTGGAATGCCATAGAAGTCACCCTCTGAACTGACGGCTTTATTGCGAGGTCGGTATCCGTCACATGCCGGTGGCACGGCGGAATACCACAGAAGACACCCCCTGGACTGACGGCTTTATCACGAGGTCGGCATCCGTCACGTGCCACCGGCTCGGCGGAATACCATAGAAGACACCCCCTGGACTGACGGCTTTATCGCGAGGTCGGTATACGTCATGCGCAGGTGGCACGACGGAATGCCATAGAAGGAAGATACCCCCTGGACTGACATTTATCGATAGGTCGGTATCTGCCACATGCAGGCGGCACAGCGGAATGCCATAGAAGACATCTCCTGGACTGACGGCTTTATTGCAAGGTCGGTATCCATTATGTGCCGGTGGTAGGACGGAATTCCATAGAAGACACCCCCTGGACTGAC
>PNEQ01120090.1:49555-88280 GCA_003012365.1 Medauroidea extradentata | reverse complement strand
TGCCAATTTTGGTGGCTCTATCTCTTATATTTTCTAGTATTTTTCGAAAAATGTTTAAAAAATTATTTTTTTCAACGTGGCGTAGCTCCCTTAATATTTACCACAGAATAGTGTTGGTTTATATACCCCACCTTATTTTCCATAACGAATCCCCTCCCGGACTTTGGCACATGAATTCTGGTCCACCCTGTATACATATCTACTCGAATATTATTCAAAGAGTAGATTTTTTTACAAAAAAATTGGATCTAAGATAGCATTTCTCGTAATATAAATTACGCTAAAACCACAACAAAAATGCAGCGCTGAAATCACAATTAAAATATGAGTCTAAATATTCTTTAGTTCAATACTTTGTTGGCAGACGACTTTACTATTTCTGGCAATAAAACTCGAATCTCTTAGTTTCATGTTTATCTGGCTTGCTTCCAGTTTGATTGGAGTAGCATCTTCCCACAATATTCTACGATTGTGTTTTCTGCTAGTCTGGATTTTTCACTGAATGTAGACTAGCCAGATATGTTTAGGAAAACAGTTTAAGAAGCGTAAACATATAACCGCGGTGCTTGAATGAATGTGAGTGAGAGTTTGGTCAGCGCTCAACATCGTGGGCTTTAGCACTGGTGACATGACGTGAGTATGAAGGGGCGGGGGAAACGGGAGATCCCCGAGAAAACTCGTCGACCAACGGCATCGTCCGGCACGATTCCCACTTGCTAAAACCCGGGGACCGACCCTGCCAGGAATCGAACCCGGATCGCCTTGGTGGGAGGCGAACAAAGCGGCCCCTTGTGGTACTTGAATTAGCGCCAGAAACTGATTGCGAAAATCATCCACGGTGTTAACTCTGAAGAGCTAATTTGTCGACACTTCAGACTCCGCTACCACCTGCAAGCCTGCCAACTCAGACTGGAAACAATTTAGGAAGTTCCTAGCTTGTAATCTAATTTTAAACTTCAAAGCTGTTAGTAGAATAGCTTGTTCTTAACTAGCCGTAGGTAACAGAACCGTTTAGTAGTTACTGCTTATAGCAGCACTAGCTGTATCACAGAAATTGCTACTCATGCCATGAACTAGTAAAATTGTTGTGAAAAAGAATGTTAGAACTGAAATTAACGTCTAACATTGTTACAAGATTTTTACCTTTGGCGACGCCAAATTAGGTCGGAATGGAGGAATTAGAAATTAACATAAAAGAGTTAAATTTAATTGTCTGATTAACAAAAATTATTAAATAAAACACTACAAAATACGTATTCGTCTTAAGTTCACAATCCTGAAACTGATAATGTACTCTAAAAGTTTATAACACTTGATATTCAAACACTACACAGCCAGTTGAATAACGTCTGCTTTTCGGTCGTTCTCACAAACTCATGTTTTAAACTGTAGATAATCAGTCAATACTTGGAATATATGGTTCTCCGCCGCCAGAGTGGACGTATTTTGCCTGCTTGAAGTGCGGAGCGCTGAGGGCGACATAACACGCGCATTACAACTCACCGTAGCCTCTAGGTGCAAGTAGCTCAACTAGCGTGCAGTCTCCTCGCGATATATATTCCTTATTAAGACACTTTAATTTTATTACGTAATAATTTATAAAACTACATACTGTACACGTATATGCGTTATACACTACGTCTAAGATTATCGCAGGACCTACATACATCTTTGAATGGTATTCCTATGCAGGCATCACTACGTTGAGTAGTTTCAGAATAAACGTCTATCGACCGAACCTCTACGTATTACTCGGCCTGGGCAGATGCTACGTTAATGTCTGTTAGCTTAACTGTCTGCTAGGAAGTGTGTAGCGATTAGTATTTTTACAGTTTCACAGCTCTGTCATAGATTTTCCCTATGTCTTCAATACGCTTTTCTTAACTCGACACTCTTCTCCTCGCTCGGGCTTTGCAACCTCCCTTTCATAGCCTAGCAAAAAACGTACCGTTTAAGATAAGGTGGAGAATAGGCCCGATAGCAATCGGTTAGCCTGCTGCGCCGGGCAGAAATAATGAAGACGAGTTGTTCATTTTACGTGTTAACGGAAAGCGTGTTTTAGAGTATAGCGTTTTGTTGTCAGTCGGTGTGAACTGTAATTTGGATTTTTTCCTATTTTTTTGCAGTCCGTTTAAATATTTTGTTTGGGTTGTGATTTGTTCTCGCCTGCAGACTACTTCTTCACTCTAAATTTTTTTTCAAAGAAATTGTAACCTTATAAATTAATACAATGTTGTTTACAAACTCTCTCACTCTCTATCTCTCTCTCTCTCTCTCTATATATATATATATATATATATATATATATATATATATATATATATATATATATAATTATTGTTCATCCATAAATAAGTAATATATGTTCACTATTAATATTTGTACGTGCGTTCGGTTTCACATAGGCCCTACACACGCTATTATTTATTGTTACGTCGATAAGGTCATTGAAAGAGCCAGTCGAGTAAATCAATTAATTCTGGTGTCATTAAGTAATGCAACAATACTGGGACACAGTTTAATGCAACCAGATGACGATGAACACTGTTATGAGGGAAACATAGCCAGGAACGTAGCCAAGGGTGGGGCAAGCTACCAGAGTATGTTTTGACAACATCTCGGGTCCCGACTATAATAGCTTGCGGAAAGACTGCGAGAGAGAGAGAGAGAGAGAGAGAGAGAGAGCCGCTGCAAGGAATGACGAGGTGCTGAGCGTCGCCGACACCGAGCCAGAGGGTCGTCAACGACGTCGAGGGGCAGCCAGCTCCGGTGTCCAGGAAGGCACAGCCAGGCCAGAGGTCCGTCCCCGGAGTTCCCAGCGCGAGACATCCGTGAAAGGCGTAAGTAAGTCTCCATTCAAATTGGCTCATTCACTAGATTGTGCAGACAGAGAAATTGGAGTTTCCAAGGTGTAGAGATCGGAATAAAAATGGTTTAGCGAACTATTGGCATTACCTGTACTTAACCGGTTAGACTAGTCCTCGCTTTCATCCGCTCGGTATATGAACTTAGATGTATGACACCTCCAAGAACAGGAAGGTAAGAAATACAACACGAAATGTTGACGATACCGAGTAGGTATAACATTTGGGAGACCACCGGGATATGTCCCCGGCTGGGCCATTTATTTAGTTGATCAATGTTTTCCGAAATCCCTCCGGATGAGTGCTGAGGTAGTTCCTTAATGCAGGCCACTCGACCGATCCCTTCCTCGTTCTCTGCCTAGCCATTAGTTCCATCTGTAAATACCTCGCTGTCGACTTGACTTAAGGACCTAGAATATCGTCAATGTTAACGGTATTTCACTTCCTGAGACTGTTCTCTTTTGTTGTTGGTTAGAAAATACTTTGAGTAGTCTTATAAAGCAGGCACTAGTTTCCAAGTTTGAGGTATGAACACTGGAGAGCGTAAGGTATAGACTGGCTGGTGCGTCAACAACCATGTCGCATTTATGCGCCCAACACGAAAATGGCATGCAATATATTGTTAGTTGTCTTTATCCTGTTGGGCACTAAGCGGTGACCATACTATTTTATTTATGGAAGGTGCATTATATTGCAGTCTAGCGCATGCTTCTGGTTTTTTTTATGCTTCCGTTTGGTATTTTTTACGTGACTTCAGTCTGAAAAGCCATTTTAGCCACCTTGAGATGCACTGAAACCATTTTCCTAAGCATTATCACTAGAAACGAAAACAGATAAACCACTTTGAATGAGTAGATTAAAGTATACGTCTAGCAGTGTCTGTATTGAAAAAGTTGCTCTTGACACGTTTACACACACAACTGTATAACGCAGTTACTGTAGCGGCTAGGGCACTCATCTCCCAGCAAGGCAATGCGGGTTCGATTCCCAGCTAGGTCGACAGGAATTTTCGCATGTGGGAATAGCGCCGTTTGGTTGTCGGGCCTTCACGGGGATTGTTGCCCCGTCCCTTTAATCTGGCGCTGCTCTATACTCACCTCTTATATCACACTTCAGCGGTGCTTTAAAAAAACTGGCTGCCAATAGCTGACCAAAATGTTTTTATTACCCTTCACTTACAGGGCGCCGCCTACCACGCACTTCAAAGGCGTTTGTACGTACAGAGAAATACGTTTTATACGAAACTATTCCACATGTTCCCATTGCGCCAATGTACGAAAAAAAACACATTTCTGACGAGGACTAAATGCCATTGTTAAGACACCATGTTAATTAAAGAAACACAGTTTCTAAGTCCTCCCAAGATAGCTACAAACGGCCTTTCCAGAATGCCGTACTTCAAAATGTACTCACCAGATGTGTACGAAACTCAGAAACGTGCACTGAACTCTCCTTCAGTCTTTCCACCAATAAAATTATATGTCTATCGCTTAAAGTTCCATAATTAAAATGTATCTATGAGAAAATAAATTGATTCTGTTATTCTTCAGTATTCTATAACATAGTTTCGTGCAGAAACACGTTTTAAATCTTAAGACCAAGTGTATGTAAACATATTTTTACGTGCTTAGTTCTGTAAATTGTACATTGATGCCACCGCGAGGAGACAAAAACATCTGCCAGTCAAACTGGGTATACTTGCAACGCTGGGGTAGTCCTAGGACACTTCGTAGGAATATTCGTTTACATTTGGCAGCTATATTAGTATTTAAGACATGTATGTATGATACATTACCGATATATACTTTATTTGACCGTGTAATTATTCTTTCAAGTCTGCAATATGTGCAATAAAAAAAATTTCTAAGTGTCCTAATGTACATTCACTGTCACAAGTATACCCAGTTGAACTAAGGAAAAGTAAGGAGGATTTACGCCTCGTCGAAAGCGAGGTCACTAGAGACGACGACACAAAACTTCGCACAATGACAGGAGCTGGGAGCTGGGAGTCCGCCATGACCTTGGTTTAAGGACCATCCCCGTTCCGACACCTAGCTCGGTTATACAGGCTGTACCAGTACTGCGGTTACAAACTTTCACGAGACATAGAGTGCACCCAGACGATGGGAAACCACATACTGTATATGGTCGGAAACGCTTTCCTGCGACACAAAACACAAGAAAGAAAGGACACGAACAACAGGAGAAAACAAGTTTATTGATCTTAAGAGGGCGCGATACGTAATTCAACGCTAAAAGCATTAATCTATAACTGTAGGTTTCTTGATGCCAATTTGTGAAAATTAAACAGTAGCAATCCTAGACGATATTTTTAGCCAACGTTTTAAACAAAATTCGTTCCAGTCTTATGAACTTCTGAGGCACAATCGCTGACGTCGGAACCTCGTGCATTCAACTGCGGCGCAAGAGATCACGCGTCACGAATTAGTAATTCTGGATAAATATTTACTCATAAAGTTGCCAAATACAATTATCTAAGTTTGTAATTGAGTATTTTATCCATATTGGCTTCGAAAAAAAAAGCGAAGAAATCAATTGAATCAGGAATTTGCCAAACGGACGAAGTCCAAGTGAGTAGATTGTTGGGAAACAACAAAAAACTTATTATTGTGGATCTGAGAGTGAAACAGGTTATCAAAAATGGATGACTTGAAACTATAGTGTGTGTGGAATAATATGAAACATAGTTGACATAGGAAAACTTTTGTCTTTTATTGTTTAGAAATTAATAATATTATTGGACTTGGTATCTTTAAAATAATAAGTACCGTTATTTCTAACAATGGCACATAAATCATAATGTCTTGAGTAGATATTAGTGCAATGTTGGTTTATTCTAGTGAAAAACTAATAATATAACACATTGAAACATATTTTGTAAACACACCACCACACAATGCCTTATACCCATAAAGCATTGTTATGTTTTACACTATCAGTAAATCATAATGTCCTTGGTGTAGATTATTAGAACCTTAGTATACGCTAGTGAAAAAACTACTAAATCACATGGAAACTGATTCTTCAACAAAAATCACGCAAATCATAAACAAAATAATGCGCTATTGGCACATTCATGAACTAGTCCGTTTAACGAATTTCTTGGTTTCTTTTGTAGCTGACAGCTAAGAGAATGCTTTGGAGAGTCGGAATCTCGTATAATCTGAATCTGCACAAAAATTGAACTTGGCCCCTTTTGTAAATTCCCGATTCAATTGATGTTTTCAGTGATTATTTATCTTCTACGCACTCTTAATGTTGAATTACATGCAGTAACGACTAGTGTTAATTTTCAAAGGTTAAATGTTTATTGTTCACTTTAACCCGAACGACATATTACCGCTGTACTGATACATCCTGTATACCCAGTTGACAGGGGAGGATGGTGGGGTGAGGAGGGTGCGGGAGAATGTTATTGAATTCCCGGTCCAGGTTCAGGTAGTTGCAGGTGAGACTGCCGCGACGCTAGGAGACGCCTCTAGGGCTTGACCAGCGCCCCCAGATGTGCCTTTCGGCCGTCTGCTACTCGCTAATGGAACATACATGTACGGCGTCGTCCCGCACCGCCGAGTACGAGATACAAGGACATACGCCAACTACCCCTTCCTTACCACTGGTTGACCCCGCCTGTTTTCACCCCTTCCCCACGTTGTCTCTTACACCCTCGGTTGTTCCTGACCAAAGTCGAAGCTTGGCTGGACTAAGGTTCATTCTACTACAAGTTAGAAAGAACGATGGTAAAAGTTTGGCACAGGGAACATTCCTGCCGCTTGAGCGCTGGTATCGCTGATGGGTGCAAACTGACCAATTACAGAGCTTTCTTGAATAAGTTACACAAGGCTGATAATTTAAACCGCGAATTATGATTAATTTCACTTTAAAACAAAGTTAAATGGCTTCTGTCATTTCCAAACCTATTTAAATTAAATTTTACAACAGTTTCGTATTTTCTGGTCCCTTTGCGATAGCAGCGAAACTAGCGGCAGAAATTTTCCCTGTGCCAAACTCTCCCATAAGAAAACACATTTTGTTTCTAACCCATAGTAGAATTAACCTCAGCTGGACCACGGCCATGGATACTTGAGTGGAAAATTTACTCTCGTATCACTGATTGGTGGCACTGGTACAGTGGCATTGTTTGAACAACGTCTGACCAACCAACATCTTACTAGTGGCACTATAACGGTCAATACACAGCGTTGGCAGAGAGGCTAGTGTTCACACCTGTAATTCTAAAGCTGGTCTAGACCACCGTCCTGCTATCAACGATAAATGATTCTGTCATTCAAGTGGGTGGACGTAATTTGCACGTTTGAAGCCTATGAAGTGCGTAGTGCTAGAGGCGACACTAAACGCGCATCACGCCACACCCTAGCCTCTAAGGTGTAGTAAATGAACTGGCGTGAAGCTTCTCGCCGATATCTCGTCTCTATGAGACATTCAATGTTGGATATTTCAACTTATCGAGCACTATTACATATAAAGGCGTATTGTGCGCGCTTATAATTTTTTTAAAGATTTGGCACCAAGGTCCTCCTATCTAAACAGGACCGTAAAACAATCACGTTCTCCATTTGCGGCCGCGAGAAAAGAAATAAATACTGGAAGACTTAAAGTAGATGTACACACGTGTTGCGTTCTTTGAATATTATTTTCAAATACAGGCATAGTTTAACGTGTGAAGTTTACTAACACACGCATATCGGCCCAGGTTCAAAACACCGCTCGGCTGCCTACGCACGCCTCTTAATGCGCTGCAGTGTTCGGATTTCTTCTTTTTTTTTTCTAAACTACTCCGCGTTCACCGCCTTCATTGAATTTTGCTACTGATTTTCAGCTAGTAAAAATATGTATTTGCCACTAAGTAGAAGTTCTCCTCGCGTAAAGTTTTTCTGCCCACTGGAAGCAATAAAAAAATGGAAGCTTTATGAGTGACACAGGTGCGCGCGCGCCAAGAAAAACGCCTCCGTTATGAGCGGATGCACTAAATCTGCGCGCAAATTTATTCGTAATATTCAAAATTTTTTCAATGGGACTTTTCGTTGGTTACACATTTCTTTGTGGAAAGTATGATGCAACTACAGTGATCTGTCAGTTTAAGGTCTTCCAGTTTAAAGATTCTTTCACTTTAACAACTGTATTTTTGGTCCCATCTACAGTCCCAACATAATTTTATCATTCAGTTAAAGAACTCCTTCAATTTAAGGATGATTTTTTTTTCAGTCCTTTGAGAGTCATTAAACCAAGAGATGATTGTATTGATTTTATCTTAGTTTTATGAACACGATTGGTGTTTTATAATATAAACCAGTGTAATATTTTTTCCCAAATTTAGAGGAGAAAAAACATTATAAAACGTACTGTAGTAACATAGTTTGAAGCGTGTTTCCTTTTGATAGTTAATAAGATTGGAAACAAGTTTAGTTTGATGTGCTACAACACCTTTCATGCGCCCGGCTCGTATGGACTCTCTGCTTATTAAACTTGCAGATATGCAGCGTACATGGAGAATCAATGTTAAATATCTCAATGTACTAATTTAGAAAATAACTTCCGGGCAATAATGTAGTCTACGTTCTGTACTGACAATTTTCATTCTTAATAAGTAATATTTAAAATGTAATGTTAATATTTACGATCGTATCAATTTCTGTCAAAAATTGCTTTTAACGGCAGTATTACTTCAGAAGTGATACTGTAATTCTTAACGTTCGAAAGCATTTTCTTTAGCTTTTGAACCGTTCGTCTCACGAAAAACCTTTAGACTTAATTTGCTGACAAAATAATTTGCTTTAATTTTGTAAACGAACACGTCGTTTTTTGGTTATATTAATCTGAAAAAAACCTAAAGTAACGGTTTATTATAACTTCTATTTTTTTTCTTGTATTTGCCTCTTGTTTTACATAGTGATTGCTCTAAAACATAATCAACACTCAGTGCTCAAGTCGCGGCTAGAACATTCCCGGATCATCACACGCAAGGAAAACGTGGCTGACGGCGAATGTTTCCTTTTGATAACCCGACTGCTCCGTATTTCACACCACCCTCGTGGTGAACGTTTCCGTTGCCAGGTGTTTTTTCTCATAATACTCCAATTTATTGCATCGTCTCATTTTGCTTCTGCTCCGTACTTATAGGTTATTCGGAATAAAGTGAGCACTAAAGATTTAACCTTTGAAAAAAAAATCACTAACCATTACTGCATATAAGTCAACATTAACAACAGTTACATTATTTTTTGTGTGGTTGATAGCGAATAACTGCGTGCAGTTCCGTGTATTTTCTTATTTGAATACAGCGTTAGTGAAACAATATCAATTGCAAACGACCTCTCTGTATTTAATATACTTAAAAATATTTATTTAAGTTCTTACTAACATACCTACTGACTGTATAATTTTATTTAATTAGCGCCAGCACAAAGCGACGCAACCGAGTCAATTATCGCTGGCACATGCCGCTAATGCTTCGCGCCACAGAGGTAGTATAAAATATCACCGACAGATGGCATCAGGGTTAGGTTTTCGTCGCTTGGAAGCGAATTACGTCATTCAGTTTGTTTGCCCGTTGTATAACGAATATTGGTTTCTGATAAACACATTCAAAATTATTAGAAGTGACTGTTTATGAATATCATTGCTAAATTATGTGAAGTCATTAGTAATGTAAGTTGTTATGTTTTATGATCGCCAGCCTGAGTATCTGGAAATAGAAACAGCATTCCCCCTCCCCCCCCTGTTTCACACATTTAGAAAATACGTTATTTATAGTTTCTGTTTACGTGCGTCGTTGTCGTTCATTGCAGTATGCTGAACGGAATTCGTATTCTTGAGTTGCGTGTGTCGTGTGTGTTTTTAGTGGCGGTTTTAGTTTAAATGTTCGAATATACTGTACATACATTTACGAGATTCGTAACGGTAATAGCGCCGTTCGAGTAGACGCAGAGAAACCAGTGTTATAAGACGTTTACTCGCAGGTATTTATAACAAAGATTACTACTGAGTATAGCATATATTCAACACCCGTGTATTTAATGAGTAGATATTGTAGAAAACATTTATCGCAGCAGTGTAACGTAACTGTAAACATTGTACAAGCCTATGTAATTAAAAGCACGTGGCAATGTTGATGTTTACATGCAGCGGAAAGATATAAACTGGTAGAAAATATAAATTAATCAGGGCTTTTTTGAGTGCTCACTTTATTCCGAATCACCTTTACCTCATCTCATCCTCACATTCGCTCAAGTCCTCGTTGTTATGTCATGTCCAAAATACCCATATTTCTCCATTGTCCAATCAGTGTTATCGAACCTGTCCGAAGAAGATTATACGAGAATAAACTAGCGCTTATCGTTTTAGATGCTTCGCGGGATGCTCACTAGATTAAGGAGAATAGTAGCATCGTTTTCTACGAAATGGGAATGTTGAGAAAAAAAACCTTTGTATAATAAATTCTAGATCAGCGTAATAAATCTGGTGAAATATAGCACTCTTTAGGAGTATGTTTCTTGCACTCTCTCGCAGTAATTGAAAACGATGGAGAAAGCGCCATCCCTTTCAGTTCTGTAGCCGCCGGGATTATCCTGTACCTGTATCGAGCAGTCCACACCCCTCCCTCCTCCAAAACCTGCGCCCAGCCTTCCCAGCAGCAGAATTATTTTTCCCGCGGCGCAGAATAAACGGTGGGCCGCCTGTGAATGCAGCAGGTGCTATCAATATAAATACTCGAGGGCTCCCTACAATGGTGATGGACGACCCACCACGGAAGAAGTGCCGGCAGGGGTGCAGTCTGGAGGGGGGGGGGGAGAGGGCAGAGAGGTCGCGAACCCGTGGCCGCCATTGTCCGGGGACATGCGGCAGTCGACCGTGCTGGCTGGTGTAATTCTCGCAAACCGGGCCCCACGGCAGCAGCCGCCATCGATTACGTCACGGCAGAAATTAGCAGTTGGCAACATGAGTCCCATCCGGACGACTAGCGCTAGGCTGGTGAAGCAGTTTTCCATACATCATTTGGAAAAAAAAAATCCCTGCACGTTTAATGCTCACATTTCAATGTAAATATGGTTCGCACTTGTTATTTTGAAGTAACCCTAGCCATGTAATTAGGGAAAGTGTATAGCCTATGTGAGTTGTGTAAATAAAAGTATTGCTATCATCTTTTATATACATTTGATAATATAAACATGCATAGTAAAAACAAATATCCGTTTCTAAAAATTTTACTTTTTTATCTTACTATAACATTCATTGCAACATAAAAATTTTTTATGTCGCTAAAAAATTTACAATCAGCATAAAGTGTTGAGCAGGAATTACGAAAATAATTTCTTAACCGTTTGTAGGCTACAGGAGGGAAAGGAAAGTATGTTGGTACATTGATTATAAAGTTTGGAAGTTTAAAGTTTTATTAATACGTTCTTACTTATTTATTCTCCCTCATAAATAATCTATAGGGGGCTATTGTCTATAAGTCTGAATAACATGAACATTATCATTCTACAACGTGTAGCAATGGCAACCGGAGGTAACGAAAATGTAGAGTGAACCATAATATGTCCAAGAGTTCTGGCAAAAAATAAAAATAAATAAATTAAATAAAATAAAAAATTAAAAAGTAAAATATTCAAATAATAAATAAATGAAATGCTGCGTTTTGTGATATATTCTGGGCAGAAGTCATGGCAAAAACGGCAAAATTTTTAGTACGCCAAAATTTGTTCTTTCGTTAAACCATAATCCATTTACCAATCACACCAAAAGGTATTCTGCACAAATGCATATATTTTTTTATTGCCAACGCATCAGTAATTGCTTTTATTTTACTCTCAGTTCAGTCCGTCGTGTATTTGTTGCGAATATGGTACTTAATAGATTATTTATACTAACAGCGTCTGAAATAATTTTTTACTGACACTGCTGGGGAATTACAACGTTTATGTTTCCGGTTACAATATTATATAACGCGGAACATATAATATGTAATATAATATATGGTAATATAATAAACGCAACTGCATGGCTTCAGACAAAACAGTAGAACTGTCTGTCATGTCTCGCAATTTTTAAGAAACACGAACTGACTTAATATTGAACGTAGGTAATTATTTCACTCTTTGTGTCAACAAAAACCTATTTTAGTCACGGTGTAAGGACGTGCCGGTATTTTTAAGATTAGTTAAATTTCTTATTGTTTCGTGACGTTTGGAGTTTTGATTCATATTGTACAGTTAGTTACGTTAAGTTTAGTATGTTAATTGGTGTGCCCAGATAGGCCTCTGGCCTAGTTAAGAGGATGGTGACATTTTTGAGCAAGCCGGATGTGCTCATATCTTTGATTTTGTATTAGCAATTTCGCGGTGTTACATAAATGCGAGGATAGTTATTGTACCATCATAATATTGTGAAAGCATGAAGCGTACAATACCATTTATAAAAAGGTCCAAGACTTTGTAGTAATTTTTAGTGCCACAACATAATATTAATTGGCTGTATCTTGAAGAAGCCAATCAAGCCTAGTAACCATTTTCCTTTGAACTACCGACGCCAATTTCCGCGGAAGCGGTGTATAAATTTTATCGCCTTCGGATTGTTTCAGTTTAGTGTTTTAAACAAGTTGTAGTGACTATTATTAAATGTCTTTGAGATAGTTAATATCTTCTTCGCCTAGTATCTCAGATGTTGAGAACGGGAGATTCACTTCTAGCTACTTTTGACCGAGACAACTAGGTCCTGTGGTAAGGGGGGAGAGGGTTAGCTAAAAACATCACTCGAAATTCTTATAGGAATTGATCAACCTACACAAAAACACACCAAATTTAATCTCGTTTTTTTTTTTTGTCAGATCATGACCAACATTTCGTAAATTAATTCAACGGACTCAAACTTTACTCAAACTCCGAAAAACATTTATGTATAATGGCAGCAAATGAAAGGAATTTCTCTGCAGTGAAGGCATTAATCTACCTGTGCGACAGTTTTTTTTTTGCGCTACAGGCCAGTTTAAAGAAATACTACTTTTTTTCACAGCACTTATGGTCAATTCTGCGCTCTTGATTTACTTTTCCTACGACCTGCGCCACAAAAATGTAGTATTGTAATTCAGTTAATTTTATTTATTCAGGTGTGCACCTGATTTCTGTCATTCAAACGCTGATGACGTGGCGTTTTCAATATTTTCGCATTAAATAGTAGGTCTGTTAAGGAGGGCATACTTTCAGAACGCCCTCTTCAGAACATGTTTTTTTTATGGCATATCATAAACAACGAGAGAGAGAATGAAATCAAAGCTTTACTTTATGACTTCAGGTACTTATACGTTAATGAATTGACCAATCAATTGTTGCCTAGAGTGAAAGATTTTAATTTATCGACATTCTTCATTTTTGTGAAAACATTATGTAATGGTTATTTTACAGTCCCCAAGGAAAAAATCATTTAACATTTTATTCCATATACCTCTAGAAGTTACTCGTATCAGCTCCTTAATTATTACAATATATAATAACATTAATTCTAACACCCGTTTTATAGTTTCCGCAAGAAATATGTTAAAAACACATAAATTAAAAATAAATTAATTAAAATTATAAAATACACGTAATGCAACTTAAAATGTATCGATAAATTTACTGTGCTTAGTGTCACAACTTTAATAACGTTCCAGAAAGAAAAAAAAATAATTTTATATTTGTATGAAACATTGTTCGGTTTGTAGGCGTTACTTAGGAGTACATAAATATTTAGATCAGCCAGTTTTCCCGTAATGGCATTTCAAAGTCAACATTTGCATGGTTTTAGTTCATACAACCCCCGAAAACCAATCAACATAAAAAAACTAAATAATTCACAGTAGAAGTACGTGTCGTTGTCTAGGGTTTTACGTACATAACAAACCCAATACAAAATATTTTTGTAATTATAAAATAATTTCTAAATGCAGTAAAAAAACTACCAAATTTCAGAATCTTGTTAAAAATACAAAACATTGTTTGAATGGGTTTTATATACGTAATGCCCTAGCCACTGACATGCACTTTTACTGTGAATTATTTAGTTTCATCATATTGATTGGTTTTCGGGAGGTGTTTGAACTAAAAACATGCAAATTTTGATTTTTTGAAATTCCATCATGGGAAAACTGAAAGAACTAAAAAATTTTTTGTGGGAGAATTATGTATTCCCAAATAACGTCTACAAAATTAACACTGTTTCATACAAATATGAAATTACAATTTTTTACCTCTGGAACACCTTTAAACAGAAAATATGTAACATGCTACAATCCACTAATGAGACAATAATATGGAACATATCTCGGAATATGTGTGCACCAAGTTCGATTACTGACCCAGTGCATTTCGAAGCTCGGACATTATTCCCTGCCAATTAAACTTTCATTGTAAAGAACAATTAAAAGTGGGCTGATTTCCGCATTCGATTGTCTAATAAATAAACCTTTTACGTGCAATATGAAATTGAGTTGTGTATTTTAACATTTTTACTTTAAAAAAAAACTCAATTTTATGCGTCTGTGGTTTTGCCAGTGTTATCATAGCCTAGACATTTATTATTGCATGGTGCATTTTATTCTGACTTTTTTTAGGATACGCTAGTTTCATACACGCTAGTGTAGCTGTTTTAAGAGCACGGCTACTTCAGTTTTCAACGTCTTTTTTTGTTTTATATTTGTACTATATTTTATTATTTTAGACATGAATTGCGACTAAATCTTCTTCTTCTAATAGTTTTTGCGTAATGACTCGTAAACTTCAAATGTCAATTTTACGATTTTATGTAAGCCACTAAAACCGACATACCAAATTGAAAAAAATCACAGTGAATAACAATGCTGTAGTCTACAATTTGACATATATAAAAACAAATAACAAATAATACATATTTTTGTATTTAATAAAAATACTGAATTTTGAAATGAACATTTAAAAACTTCAACAATTACTTTAAAAATACAAAAATTTGTGTATGTATATATAATATGTGTCAAGTTATAGCCTACAACATTGTTATACACTGTGAACTTTTACGGTTTGGTATGTCAGTTGGTTTGGTGGCGTACATAAAACCGTAAAATGCAATTTTAGATGTTTAAGAGTCATTACGCAAAAACTGAGAGATACAAACATTTCTTAAGATAAATATTTAATCACAATTTGTCTAAATAAGAAAACAGTATCTGGTACAAATGTAAAAAAAATTACGTTGAAAACTAAAGTAGACAGGCCGTTAAGCATCAGTCCTGAGTTGTCACTAACACTTTACCGGCTTGATTTATCTAAACTTTTTAATATTAACCGTTTAAAAAATTACAATAAAATAAAAAAAATTATTGATTTGTTATATTTTAACTTAAAATGTATAAAGACTTAATTTTTAAATAGCTTCATATATATTTATAATGAAAACAATGAACACTATTTCTCTACTACACATGTAAACAAATTCAAAAACTATGAAATCCTATATATATAGTTGAGGGAACTTAACTAATTATGCGCTCTATAAACGAGTTTCAAACGCGTGGTGTCCTGTTTTTACAGTCAAAATTCTCAGTTATGGACACTACACAGTTTGATAATTAAAGGTGAAAAACTAAATAAACATAAACTGTTATTAGTATTAATTTGTTCTTTCCGTGTGCTTAATGCTCAAGGACGTGATGAATTTTAGTGTATGTGTAAAGGCCAAGTGAACAAAGTCTCTTCGAAAATAGACACATTTAAGGTCAATTCTGCTGCTTCTCGTCAGTAAAGCTCACTGCTATTAGTTTGGTGAGGGATAATTTGTGCTGCTTGTAGCGTTGATTTCGGTGAGGTATGTAAACTGACCAATCAAAGAGCTTTCGTGAATATGAAGTTACATGAAGTTGATAACTCGAAAGTTTAATTTGTTTGTTTTTCAGTTCAAAATTATATTAAATGACTAAATTCTCTTTGTCAAGCCTAGTTATTATTAATTGTACTACGATCTCGCATTTTATTAGAGCCCTCAGTAATATCAGTGCAACTCGCGGGAGAACTTTTCGCTGTGTTAACTGTCCCATAAGAAAACACATTTTTTTCTAACATGTAGTAGAATTAACCTTAACACAGTGAAAGGCTTCATTTGCAATTTTGAAAATGGCTGCCATGTAAAAAAGTAATAAATTTTTTTCTGGGTGTCTGTCTAAAATGATTTGTGTGACTTGGGCGAAGTTTCTTATTATTTAAGCAAACAAACTGTGCGCTATGCAGCAACACTTTTAATAAGTGTGGCGTTTACAACAAGTTAGTTGTGATGACGACGGACGCCAGAATCCTCCGCGGTGAGGATGGGCAGCGTTGCCGGACAACACCGTGCAACGCGACGGCGGAACAACGGAAATCAGGGCGTGCCTGAAGCGGGTCTAAAAACAGAAAGCGACTGATAATATATTATTCAGGTCGCAGGTTTGTTTCTGTTGACAAAAAAAAAAAAAAAGGAGTACGTGGAGAAGAGTGCTGAGTGATAAGGGGGAAAATAGGGGTGGGGGTATTTCGCGAGCGGCCAGTTGCACCGCGCGTGACCTCGAAACGTTTTCGAATGCGAAGGGGTTGTGTGTACCAACCCCCGACCACTCCTCGTTCCGTCCACGTAGTTGGGGGGTGGTTGGCAGAATGGGAGAGGGCTCCAATCGATGTGGCTCTCTGTGGCGCTCGGCGAACGACACACGTGGATGGATGGCGAGCATCCCTCTACCCCATCCCCTACCAGTACCCCCTCCTGCACCCCACCGACGCCAGTCCACGTGTCTGGTATGTGTAAGCGCGCTGCTGTGTTGCCAATGTCTCGCTCTCTCCGCGCTGCACAATAGCGCCGGAATCCTGCCATTCCTGACTCCTGAGCCGCGCCCATTACTCAAAAACATTTAGCGGCCACTCCGTCAGCGGAGCAAATAATTCGTAGCTAACAAATAACACGCTGTTCCAGTCGGTCAGCGGTGCCTCTGACGGCATGTGCAAAATTTAATGATTCTCACTTGTACTTAATTTCTTCGCCGATAAAAAGGCGAGTTACTCATTGCCAATGTATTTAATAACTGTTCACGATCTGAAATCTATAATCATTGGGAACTTCTCACTTTTCCTCTTAAATTAGAATGGGACGTTTAATTATTCACGCTGCCTGCCAAACTAGCAACAGAAGAGTTTAATGGGGTATCAATAATAAAATCAACGCAATAATTTCAAAGGCAACTCTTTGATATATAAAATATTCGCCGTGAAATTTCTGAAGGAATTCTGCCACGTCACTTACTCTGCATCTCCTTTTATTTTCAATTCTTAGTATACCTATCTAAAATTATACTTTGACAGTGACAAACATCCTATGAAGTTGCACTATATTTTCTGGTGCAAAGGTTTAACCACACGAGAGTAATTGCATCCCATAATTTGAACATTTGGATGCATGTTTTGGTGCTCCAGGAGTTAGTTCAGACTCTGGGAACATTTGGATGCTATACTGTTGCACTTATTGGTTAGTAAGGTAGATAATAAACTTAGGAAGAATTGGGAACTTTCTCTTTCTCAAGATGAAATGTTGTCCTATCAGAAGTTTGTTTCCTTTTTGGAGAGACAGTTACAAGTGCCTTAAAGTGTTAAGACGGTTCCCTACCTGCGCTTGAAATGCATTGCAGCGAGTTACGAGTATTCATTTTTTTGACGAAACTACTTAACGCGCATCAAAATTGTTCGTCAACAAAAAGAACACACACTCCAATACATGACGCTATAAGTTCAAAATTTCGACACGAGTGTTTTAAAAATGATTTTAGTGACTCCCAAAATTGCTAAAAACGGCTTTTTCAGACTGCCGTATCTGGGAATATAGCAACCAGAATAGAAAACCGCATAAATAGAATCATGCGTTAGACTTTGAACTATACATCCCACAAATAAAATGATATGGTCACCGCTTAAAGTTTCATAGGAAAATGAATACTTGTAAAGTTCTGGGCGCCAGTTGAGTGGCTAGCGCGTAGAGGCGAAACTGTGTTAGACACGCCGACCGGCCTCGACCTTGCGCTTCATCGATTTTGTGCCTCACACACAAACACAGTCAATATAGGGAACCACCTTAAATACTGTGGAAAAGCAGCAGGATTGGTGAACGAGAGGTCCATTAAGACCCCTAGAAGTGCTAAATTTGTGTTAAGTACACTGAAACAATTTAATCAACATTTTGTGCATTGTATTGGAGAGCACCTTATTTAAAAAATGTGAGTCTTTTCTTCAGCTTTCAGTTGAACAATGGCTGCATCATGTGAAGGAATTGAAACTTTGTATAAACTGTATGAAGAATAGTCATGTTATGAATGATTGTTTGTCAAATTTTACCTGTCGAACCTGCAAGAAAAATCATTACACACTGCTGTATTTCCCATCACAAAATGATGATAGTCCAACTAGAAAAGAGCAAGAGAAGGTTAAGTTTCCTAGTAGTACCAGTGAGGCCACAAAATCAAGGTACTGTACTGGAGCCAGAGTCGAGGGACCCACTGGTTTGCTGTCCACTGCTGTTAAAGTGTTGGATAGGTCAGGTCAGCCACATTTGGTTCGAGCTCTCATCGACCCAAGTTCATAAGCCTATTTTATTACTCAAGAGTGTCTAAAGCAGTTGCATCTTCCATATTCTTATCACAGTTCACCATTAATTGCACTTCAGCACCTCTTCCATCTGCAAAGGTGGTAACAAGCTGTCCAGTAGTGTCTGCGATGGGTTCATATAACATTATAGTAGTTGATGCTGTAGTATTTTCGTAGATTGAATCTTCCATCCATCAAGTGCCAATAAAGAAGCATTATTGACTTCATTTGTCGAACTTGGTATTGGCAGATCCGAAGTTTCACCAACCTCAGCAAGTTGATACGCTTCTTGGAGCAGAAGTGTTACCAGAAATTGCCTTAGAATGCCAAATTCATGGATCACTAAGAGAGCCTGTTGTTATTAACACCAGTTTGGGATCGCTATTGATAGGGAAGATTGAGGAACTAACGAGTTCTAAAACTGCCCTCCTATGAACCATTAGATAATTTAGTCAATATTTTTTTGGAATTATCAGAGGTGTCAACTCATCAAATTATCAGAACTAAAAAAGACAAACAAGCAGAAGACTTTATTGAAAACACACGTATACGTCAGCAAGGTGGAAGGTATTGTGAGGTTTTGCCTTTCAAAGAGGAACATCCCAGTATGTCGCGAGTCTCCCTTGTATGTACTTAATTTTAATTATAGTCTGCTGCCATTGAAATAACATTGACTCTTGAAATGCGTGCTGGTAGGGAGACCGGACACAAAATAGGCTGTTGCCTATGACTGCTGCTCATGTAGAGCTAACATTACAGTTTAAAATTGAATCAATTATTCCCAGAGAATCTTTTATACTAAAAAAAAAAAAAAAAAAAAAAAAAAAAAAAAAAAAAAAAAAAAAAAAAAAAAAAAAAAAAAAAAAAAAAAAAAAAAAAAAAAAAAAAAAAAGAAATAACACATAGGTTCAAGTGCCAGAAACCTTTATATAAAATTTAAATATTAGATTTTACAATTTGTTGGTTGTTAAGTTTGCACATAAAATTTAAATTAATTCAGAAATAGTTGCTTTTATAGGAACGGGGCCCCTTACAAACAAACTTTAGTTGGATATTAAAATACAACATATAATATAACAATTACATTAAGTTACCTTTTATTTATATTTAATGAAACAAACACGTTTATGTTGAATGTTGAGAAAGAGAATAACAGACGACGCATTACCGTCATTGCAGTATCCATAGTTAATATAAAATAATAAGAAAGTCCGTGAGGATGCTACTTATCGCCATGTTGAAAGACGCGGTGACATAATGCCATTGCCAATTCGGTCTGCCTGGTTAGCAGACAGTCGAGCCACGAACATCGTGAACCTGGCAGGGAATTGAGTTGAAACTTGAAAATGACATCTAGGAATTGACCACTTGCATCTGGCAATTGGAACTCGTAACTTGCGACTTACATCTGTCACTTGCAACTTGCACTTGCAACTTACAACCTCTATGAACAGAGGCAAAAACGGGAAAATTTAGTTAACGTTCGTGACTAGTAAAAAGCTGAGGGTGACGAAAGCTCCGACGGAAGCATCTAGAAGTTAATAGATATATAATCTTGAAAAATATGTTCTACATTTTCCAGAAACGGAACTACGGCACTACTCTATTATAAAATAACAAAAGAACTAGAGTAGCTCTTTATTGACTACATTCTGACAATACAAAGGTCCATGTTACACACATAACGAAAAAAAAACTAGGCTCGTGCAGAATCACGTCTGCCGCGCACAAATTGAGACTTAGTAATGGCCGCGAAGTGACGCTTCGCGAAACCGCGGCTTTACTTCCGGAGATTAAAAATATCTCAAGAGATGGCGTGCGAGTGTTGAAACGGCCAGAAGGGCCTACAGTACGGGAAAAGTACAGTTAAAACCGGTTTCAACCGACAGTACAAGTACAGTGCGAAGCACTTTCTTACTAACTGAACGCGGGTGGGGGTGGTACAGAGTACAGCGAATGGCATCGCTACAGAGCGTGGGAGTGCTGCAAGTAAAGCAGAAAGTTATCATACATGCGGCTTGTAATACAACTCTGGAGACGTGTAGCAAGGAGCGAACGCTGTGGCTACAGTAAGCAAGCGGCTGGCAAGTATGGCCGGAATAATAAAGCAAATTAAATTTTAAAACTCCCCAAAAATCGTCAAACACTTTATATGATAATAAATGACAATGTAAATATCGCTGACAAACTTGTTGTGCCTTAAATTAAAATATTAAGTTTAAAACAAATTATTAAATTAAGTAAAATTTTAAGATGGCACACCAGTTTAGAGGATTCTATTTCAACAGCTTCTCGTCAATTTCCCTCGCTGGAGCGTCGTCTTGCAAAGATCATGATTTAAAGGTATTGTTGTAAGAGTATCTAGACAATGGTTGCGTGGAGCTTCTTGGAGAATTGCCATCTGTTGGTACAAATTAGTATTTCATACCTCATCACTGTGTGACTCGCCCTGGCAGTGTAAGCAGCTCAGAGTAGTATTTTATGCATCAGCCCATACCAACAAATGTAAGTCTCTGAATGATGCTGGTGGGTCCAAAGATATTGCCAGATCTTCCCACTATCTTACTTCGTTTTCGTCTTCATCTAGCCGCCCTTACAGCCTATGTACGACAAATGTATAGTCAAATATTAATGAGTCCAGATAACAGGGCGTATAAAAAACTGTGTGGAGGTTTTCCCCTTAGCAACCATTGTAGTCCAGTCCCTGGCCATAAGACCCGTAGGAATTTTGAGGTGGACGAGTTTTCTCTTGAGATTCTGTTAGAATATGTCCAGAGGAATGAAAAAATCTTGGGTAGACATCTGACATCCCGGGCCAAAGTTTTTTACAGCACCATTTTGTTTTCATACACTGTTGTCCTTATAACATCTAATTCTTCTTAATTTTTGTATGTTTTAGTTATATTTTCATGAAAAGAGATCTGTTATTTAGATGCGCCATTAAACGTTCTATACAAAGAGTTTAGTAATAGAATTGATATTGTTAATCTGTAATATCAGTTTAATAACTAAACAACAAAAACCATTTAAATATTAATATTGTTTATACTAAAACTAACAGTTGACAAAATTCTTCTTCAAAACCATTTAAAGTTGCTTTGTACAATCTAGTTAAGATAAAACAATCATTCTATGATCACAGAAAGATTCAAACATTGTCACAAGACATTTTACAATTGCAAAACGATGTGCAGGAGAACAACGTTTTGTGGCATTTACAATGTTTTGTGTTGCACACCTTACAAACACAAGTACAAAGTACATCCTCAGGCAGTTCATTAATGTAAGGATAAGGCATAAGTGATGAATCATCATCGGTTACAGTCCACCCGAAATCTGTTAGGTTAAGTGGAGTATCCAGATTCAGTACTACAGAACATGTGTATACCATGTAGAATGATCGCTTTAGGTGTCCTTGTAATGAAGAACTCGTACATGGAAGGTTTAGAATGTTGGGCGTACTAGCTTGTGTTACAATTTCACATCGAAGTTCATTGAATGTCTTACACTTCGAACTTGGCTTGAGAACTTTGACTAAATATTCTTCTGCATTCTCGAAGGATTTTTTACTGGGGGGGAAAAAGACGTCCAAAACTTTGAAGGTATTTTTCCGGATGAGCTTTCAGTGACGATACTTTAGTCCCTATTTTACTAGTTACGTCAGATCCTGTAAGAAAATGTGTGGCAAGAAGTACTTCTCTTGTAGGACCGAGGCTTTTGGTTAAAGTATGAATGGATGTAATGTCTGCTGCTGATTTTCTAATCCAGAGTTCACTTAGACCTTTTACATTCAGAAACATGAAAAAAATGAATGAGCAGCACAAGTACATCTGTGTCATTCGAAAGCACTACCACACGTTGGAATCCTTGATTTACTGCATGGTAAATGTGAGGAATAATGCACAAATAAGCTTCTTCTATAGGAAGTTTGAGTGTGCTGTCGAGTGTATCGGCACAATTTAGTGAAACTGCTGGAGTTAAATAAACGTACCGCTTACGAACTGCTGATTAGGTGATGATGTAGCTATAAAAATTTTTTTGAAAGCAGCTTGAATCAAAACTTTATTGTCAGCGGATGTCCAGAATCTGTCCATCAGCACAGGAAGCTTCGTATCGGGTTCAATGGCCGTCAGTGGTAGTGGCTGGACAGTATTTCTCCTTTGTCGCTCTGCATTCTTGACTGATGATGGAAGGTAACTGTCAAATATATAATCAGCTCGGCTGAACATACAAACGGCATTCACATTATCTCTGAGCATAGTAAACTAGTCTTCAAATACTTTCTTTCCTTTTGTAGGCATTCGACGAAACTGATTCATCACATCTACAACCACGCTTGTTTTCTGTGTGTGTTCTTTTTGAAAACAAATATCTTCACTTCGTTATGTTTTGGTCAATTCTGACAATAGTTGCGACTTCAAAGGTTTATTAGTAACACCATCTGATCTAATAAAAATGAAGAGGTGATATCATATGAACAAATTTCTGCCATTGTCATTCCTCTTTCCTTGGCAATATCGACCTTTTTTTGGGCCTGTAATAGTTCTTTAACTGGGTTTGCAGGTTTCTTGAAGTCTGACACTTTTGCACTAATTTCACTCTGAAAAGTTGGGAGCTTAAGTTTTTGTATTGGAGCTGATAGAGGCTTTGAGTATGAGACATATCTCTCTTCACGAAATAATGAATATGCTTCTTTACCTGTCGTCAGATATCGAAGTATTTTTTCAGCTGTTAATGGTGTAACACATTCATTGGTACTTGCCGTACATAAGGGTTCTCCCATTTCAATGTACTGACACATATTTTGAATATGGATTTCCATTTGATTCTGGAGCCTTCCAGTTAACTCGTGATGGATTCTCAACTCATAATCCTCCTGCGTGACACCAAGAAGTTCTTGAAATGATTTTCGAATGAGAAGAACTTAATGATAATTAAGTTCCCATTCAGCAACATAATCTTTTCGCTTTGTCTGTCCAATTATAACTCCAGCTGACTTCTGAGATCTGTTTATAGTTTGCTCGAGGGCCATATCTATGCCGACAGCATTAAACTTCCTGTTAGTTCTTCGAATAACGAAATTGCCTTTCATGAAGTTATCATATACCTCGGGATAACGTCTTTCAATGTCCTTCATTTGTTCCAAGAATAGCGACCCCCATCTCAAGTAGTTTATTCTATCAAATATTCTAAAAACAGGAAGAGCCTCCTGAACTGTTTCCAGGTAAAGTTTCCAGTTTCCTTCCCTGTCAGCTCTGATGATTAACTTCAAAATGTTGACAAGGTTTAGGAATCCTTCCAGGTACCTGCATTGCTCAGACTGTTGCACTGCTTGTTGAGTGAAATCTTCCAGTAAACTCAAAATTCTTGCTGTTAACGAAACAATAATTTCAAACATGGATTGAACATCTGATCTTTTCTTTTGCATGGCATTAAGCAACTCTTTAACTTGCAAAGTTAGGTCTGGCTCTTCTTCTATTGTCATCAAAAATGCCTTCCATTTAAGTCTCTCAACAACTTCTGCTAGCACTAACAGTCCCTTTACAGACCTTACATAATTACTTCCTTCTAGAATGCTCTCTGTAGCTTTTGGCCCAAAAACATTGTTTTCAATAAGGACAGTTTCAAAGCCACTGCCATCGATGTATTTTCCAATGCATGCGAGAAATATTTTAGTTAAATGGAATGATCCCATAATAAGCACAAGATCAGGAAATTCGTCAGATGCTAACTGATTTTCTGCTGCAATATGGTAAACACCTTCATCACACGCAACTGGTATTACAGACTAATAAAGATGGACTCTGGAAATTTCTCATACATAAATACACAGAGTCGTAGGCTGTAGGTGGGTAAGGCATTATGGAAAGGAACCCTACTTTGTGCAGAGGTACATCAGCTTATGAGAGTACTGCATGAAATCCGGACCATGTGAAGGATTCTAGATTGTTCAGACCGCTCGAGGCTTGTATCATTCTTTTAACAGACTCGTCTTTCATAATTTCACTACACGAAAAATTCAAATATTGCTCTGAGATATTAAAGTCAGATGGTATTATCATTGGTGTCGATGGTTTTTTATACACTTTCAGCTGTTGACATGGAAGCAGAACAGCACTCCGTTTGGCTTTGCTAGTTGTTACTTCTGAGAGCTTAGGTTTGCTAGGCAATGCATCTGAAGCTTCTTGAAATAAAACCATCACAGTGTCATGACTTCCTTGTATACCAGAATGACTCGCCTCTTCGTGGTCAAAATTATCAATTGCCCCAACAGTGAAGCTGCTGTTTGAAAAGTGACTTGGAATATCTGGACTTGTGGAACATGACATGATAGTGTATTGAGCAAGTTTTCTACATGCTTCCATTATTTCATTGTAACTGACTGACAAGCCAGCCTTATTGAAATCTGTTATAATTTGCTTACTCTTACATTTCTCATGAATTGAATGTCCAGCCATTAAGTGAAGCAGTGTTTTTTTCCTACCTTTATGGACGTTATAGAAAAGTATCTTGAAGATTGATTTGATTCTACATGATGAGACAGATCGTGATTCATTTAATTGAAGGTTTTTGCTGTGTCTTCATCAGCATCCTCTTCGTATTCTCCAGACAAAATCTCTGGTTGACTGGTATTTACAGAAGAAAGGATAGCCATTTTGTCAACACACAACAATTCTGACAAAAAATCGATAGCAGGTGGAGGGATATTAGTTTTTTGCCAATAATTTTTTAGCTGGTTTGCATCATCAATTTCATTGTCAAGATCAAAGTCTGTTTCAAGAAGCGATTGTCTTAACAACTGCGCAGTAACTCTTACAGAGTCAACAGAACGAAGCCTATCTGCTATCTGATCAGCTGTTAATGTTGAAGAGAGTACAAGGAGAGGTTGGTTCCTGCGTGTTGGCTTGGAGAACTGTATTTCATCCCCAAATATTTTTATCAGGTAAAGTATTACTTCCTTATTAGTGAAAACATTATCTCCAAATGTTTGATTAGCAAAATCACAAATTTCACTGAGCGTGAGACCATAACCACTATGTAGAATTTCTTGAAGATCTTGTTTCATACTTTCTATTACTTGTCCTTTTGATGTTTTTTGTGGTTTAGAATCACTTTCTTGGCTTTGTTTTTTATATTTTTGATTGTACGCTTCCAGGCAGAGTTTATGGTAGTATATCTGCACCAAAAATATGCGATTCACTTTCCAGATCACATGTTCTGACATACACATCATCTTTAAAAAAACAGCGCAGCAGAAAGAAACGTTGTAGCACAATTACTTTCACTTATTATATGTTTGTCTTTTGTATTCCTGTGCTTCTGCCTACCACAAATAATACACGGCAGTATTTTCTGGTCTTCATCTGGAGATGATGAGTTTCGTGATATGATTTCGGATCTTAGTCTTTTGCATGGAATGGTATTGCACACTTGAAAAGTTCCACTGCTCGATTCCAAATGCGAAAGATCTTCCTTTTCACTTTGTATTCTGAGAAGTGTTTTCTTAAGAGTGTAAGATTTATAACAAGCGTTTGTACAATGATACACAAATTCGAAGTCAGAACCTAAATCACGAACATGCTCTAAAACAATGTCCTATAGTGTTTGAGCTGCAGCTAAAAAAATTTTTTTCCCTCTGATGTACCAGTTGTTTTCTCTCCTGATTTTTGTTTTTGACATATGATACACTTGTATTTGTCTGCTTGAGTGGTGATTTCTGCACCTCGACAGAGTTGCAAACCAACCGATTCCTTACTTTCTTCCATGTTCACACCTTAATCAACCTGAAACACACAAATAAGTAAACACCAAACTCCAATTTAAGTTATATACATGTATAAGTAAAGGGATGCATGTCCTAAAACCCTGTCTGTTAACAGTATGTAAATGGTATAAAATAGAACATTTTTTACTTTTTAATATGAAAACAGGCTTTTCTTACTGGAAAATTTATACGAGCGAAAATAATAGACACATTTAGCGCACAAGTGATATAACACAGACAAAAAATAATATAACTTGGATACAGCACGCAAAGTAAGCTACTGTTACTAAATAGCGCTATAGAAATCTTTGGCCCGGGATGCCAGATGTCTACCCAAGATTTGTTTCGTTTCTCTGGATATGTTCTAACCGAATTTGAAGAGAAAACTCGTCCACATCAAAATTCCTACGGACCTTCATGGCCAGGAACTGTATTAGAAATTTGTTGTTAGGTTGGATTTCTTTCTGGAACGTCTTCGTGCACACCAGTATAAATTAATTTTTGCAATTTACGATCCATTTATAATTAATTGCTTTTTAATCTAATAATAGGCCCCCTATGTATTTAGAGATACCAATAAGTAAATTCAGGACATTTCAAAATGTAAAGTTGAACTATGTACATTATAGCAGCAATTTGAACAAAATTTGCATGCGAATTCAAATGTTTGCAAAATAGTTACATTATTACGTAGTCCGTGATTTTAGCGCAAGTAGAACATCGGGAGTGATCGGTTGCACGATCATTTTTTTTTTTCTGATTCTGTTGTAAGTTCCCATAACTGGCATAATACACAAATTATTACTAAATAAGTAAAGACATCTGGACAAAAATGCTGCCTGCATAAATAATTTTCAGGTTTTCTTATGTTCTTTGCATAAAATTATAAATTACCCCTTTAAAAATACTAAGATTTCTGCCTACTGTATATAGTACTATATTTAGGTTAATAAAACTGATTAAATACCACCATCTTGCACCTAGAAACTGAAATTTTCCCGGGGGAGGACCCACGGACCGCCAGAATCTGGTTACCGCCCTGGTGCCAGAACAATTATGTTAAGATAAAAAAAATTATTTTGGTCCACGACATCTTGTAACCCCCCACCCCTTCCTAAACTCAAATAAGTTCCAGCACCCCTGATAATGACTAAAATATGTAGTAATTTTTCGTATGATTATTTGGTCCCAGAAGTAGGATAATCCTTTAATTAGTGGGTGAAAGATGTTTTAAAAATTATTATTTTTAGGTTTCTCCACGTGTCGATATATTTGATATTTGTCAAATTAAAATATTTAAATAACTGCTTGTAAGTACGTCACCGATGCTATTCCTATACCATACAAGATAATCGAAATTAGTGCTGAAGAGTACCCTTTATAAAATTATTGCACAAAGTTCAACTTTATTTTTGATAAATTCACTTAGATTTTTGCAGTATATACTAGAAGTAATACACCTTATTAACTAAAAGGCTGTTTCCTGCAATTGCTTGTCTCGTCATATTTATATTTTTGCTTCCTACGCGATGTTACTACAGCTATGAAGCAAGGTTCTTGTTTGTATAAATGTTTCTTTAACCTCAAAACTGGTTATCACCTGACTGTTTTTGTAAGAAGAGAGAGTAATGCAAATTGTATGTAAATTAGGACTTCTAATTATGTATAATGAGTTTTATTTCCTTCCAACTCCTCCTCTGCAGTTTTTTCAGAGAGCAAAAATGTAATTTCAGTACCACTTTCAGTTCTTATAGCAGCTACGTTGTGGTGCATATTGTTTCTAAAAGAGGGAAGGAAAGACAATGGAGGATAGTCGTAAGGGAATTCAGGCAGAAATGGAATTTCCCAACCCTTATGGGTTCGGTTAATGGAAAATGCATTATCATCTGTCCACCAGACAGTGTTCCTGATAACATCTTCAGAGACGACTGTTTTAACTAGTATTGTCAATTCCGATTACTACATTGTGTATTAAAATAGGTTGCTAAAGGACTCTCCGAAAATAAATATGGGATACAGTAATATTGTGGGGAAATATGTTTATACTATAATTAATGAAAATTCTTTATCATCCCCGAAAACCTCTCTAGCCACACTGTTGAGATAAACTACGTCACCGAAGTACCAACATTACAAAATAATTTTAAAACTGTGTAGGCTCTTGTAGGATATTTTAAAAAATTGTGCAAAATCATGACATTATGAAGTAACTTTGTTTGGGTGACTCCGGGTTTAGAACATTTAATAGTTGACGTTTGAAGATGTGATCACTCTAACATGTTTTACGTACGAAACCAGTGACTTCTTAGAAAGCGGCCAGCATATCATATTGTAACAAGCTAGCTGTTAGGCCACGTGACTATCGTATGCCTCTCTCCCTACATTCATTTTTCCAGGCCCGGTGCATATATTTTCCCGCTTGTACTTGCTACGTTTCGGCAGTAACAGTGATATGCAAGGACGTTGGCAGAATGCCATCACATCACTAGAGTAATTCAAGTACCACTCTATTAATGTCACTGGAATAACCCTGATACTATCGCGTAGCAGCTAAATACGTTACATGTCAGAGATACTTTAATGCTAATATTACTCTCGTGGACAAAGAGTGTACGGGGGCAACGTATTCTAGATGTGATCTTATAGGTCGACATACCGACAATCGGTTGCTTCGAGCAGATGTTGCAGTGCTTGGAGTCTCTGCAAACCATTAATATATTCTTAAGGGGTACGGAAAGGTAAGATGTCGAGCGAATGGCTGGAATACTCAGTCAAGGTTAAAATCTGAACTACTCATCATAATTCGATGGGACTTTTTGTCGAGTAGATATTTTATTAGTGGACCTCTGTTTATGCAGCACTAGTCGATGGTAGTAAGTTTTGTTTTCAGGCAAAGAATTAAAAACTGGTTTTAGAAAAATAAAGACGTAAAACCACAAAATCGATAAAAATCGGAATCTGTTATAATTATAACTATCAATGTAACAATATTGAAAGCTCTATAATAACAGAATTTTAAAAATTCTCACATATTGATTTGAAAATAATTTTACCATCCGAAAACTTCTCGTGCAGAGGTTTACTGACGGTAAAATTGTTTTCAAATCAAAACGTGACTATTTTTTTTTTAATTTGGTTGCCATAAAGCTCTGGGTATTATTTTATTGATACTTATAAAAACAAAAGTTTCCATCTTTATTGATTTTGTGGTTTCTAGCCATTAATGTTATAAAAACAAAGCATACTGCGCGCTCCGGTGATTCTGTTTGTCGCGTTTCTTCTTGGTGGCAGGTCGAGACTGAGAATTGTTATGAATCAGTCAGTTTTTTAGGTTTCTTACAGGAGAGAAACTTACAAGACACCCTGTGAGTGTTTTATAACCCTACGTTATAGCAAATTAAGTACTATGTTATTACTTTCGAAGCAACTTTGCAAGGACTGAACGTAATCGCAGGTTATTCCCAATCTCTTATAAGCACGTTAGCAACCGTCCCTCTCCATATATAACAAAAACACACAAACACAGGCTCACTTACGGAATGAAGCCTCTTAGTACTGCAGTATTTCTTTACGCATTGAATAATTTTGACTGCGTGTCTAGATGCAAAAAAATTATCCTATATATAAATTTAAGTTATTTATTTAAAATTAAATTATTCGTAAATAATCTAGAGAGTTCCTTTTTAGAAGCAGACAACAACGAGTCGGTATCTCAAATCCTTTCTTTCACTTTGTGAAAACGAACTCTGAACTAATCTTCTACACTGCAGTATTAAACTTGTACGCATGGAGCAGCACCATTAATTTGTTATACGCAGATTTATCATGGCACGAGAACGCTATTACGGTTAACAAGTCAATCCACTAGATATAATCGCGTTCTAGAAGCGATATTGAGTATTCTTACTACAAGTTTAAGCCCAGATTACACCAGCGACAACATTGCTAATAACGTATTTTCAATGAAGTGATTAACAGGATTGTATGACAACCTGAAAATTGTTGAAAACATCATGTTATCAACATTGTTGCCAACATTCTGTTAATAACTTTGTTAATATCTATAAAAATGGTGATAATATTTGTTACTAACGTTTTGTTGAAAACATTTGCTTGCAATAAAAGTTGTGAATTTTAGAAACATGTGTAATAGCTTTGTCACCAATACTGTTGATGACATTATTTTCCCAACTCATTATAGAGCGGTCTAGATCAAAGGATGTTGGTAACAAATGTTACTAGCAATGTTATCAGCAATATTGTAGGCATGTTTTTCATCAAAATTGATATTAACATGCCTTCATAATTCTTAAAACGTTGTTGGTAACATTAGTTTTTTTTCAGCAATGTTAATAACACATTTGTTATCACCATTACTATAAAATAGTGTACCATAGCTTATAATTTGTTGATAATATTTTTGCAAGTAACATTTTGTAAGTAACACTGTTACTTTTATTTTTTCGGTGTAAACTGGGTTTAAATAACATTTCGTGATTAACATTGTTACTGTTAATTTTTCGGTGTAAACTGGGTTTTAATTATGTTATCCAACATATTGATATCCTGAAGTGATATTTTTGTTCTGGGTAGGTGAAAACAGTGTTTTACTGCTCCGTACCTATTATAACCATTTATTCACTTACTAGAAGCTTGTTTCGTACCTGCACAGGGGGCGACACAGAGCTTCTGGAAACGAAGTTGGCGAAGTATAGGCGCTGAAACAATCTAGTTCCGGCGGAAAGCAGTTGGCGGTGTCTTGCTCGTAACTCGCGGCGACGCCTTAATGGAACCTGCACGGATCTGAGAATTACTCGCGCCCGGGGCGAAAGATGACGGGCAAATTAGGAGCAGGCACAGAAGCAGCTGCGCCTTCCATCTCAGTGAAACGGAACACTTTCCTTGCAGCAATGCTTCCACGCCGTTCCGTTCAGGGCGGCGCGGCGGTCCGCTCAAGTGTAGAAGATAACTCAATTATTAGAAGGACAAGTTCAGATTTAAAACGTTGTCTACTGCAGTATGCGTTGCGAAAAATGAAGAAAATAGAACACTAAGGATTGCAAATTTAAATATAATTTCACGTGAGATTTTTAATGTTTGTTGCATTGGGAGTTTACAATAATAATGTATTGGTTTGTCGACATACGCCATTACGCGTGTTTTGTTGACATTCAACACCAATTTGGTCAACAAAACATGAGCAGTGGCGTATGCCCACAAACTAATACATTCTTACAATTTCACGTATTTCATATAAATATAAACGTAAGGACTGCTGCAAAAAATAGTATAAAGTTTGCGACAAACTAAATCATTTTTTTGAACGCACACTATTTGCGAACGAATGTTGCTGACTCCCTGAAAACCCACAAAGAAACAAAAGAACTAGACACTACAAATTGAACTAAAAGAACAAATGGAAATTGCTGTTGCTACAAATGTATACCTATAACAAATATAATTCCGAAAAGAAATCAAGTCGGTCCGTCCATGCATACAAAGCTGGAAAGATAAATGAACAGACAAATAACAAAACACGGCGTATGAAAATGACATCAAAACATGTCAAGACTAGCTATGACAACCCAAATGAAAACGGCGACAAGAAATAATCTTTACGTAAACAACACAACGAACATAACACAATTTAAGGTAGCGGGCTTCCTTTGATGTCAACAGAGACTACGTTTTGGAAACCGGTATTGCGTATGCTAATGAAATGCATGTACTCCCTAAATTGGTTCTGGGCGTAACACAGTTGTGCGGGATAATATTCTCGTAATATCCATACGTTGGATGTCGCCTATGTCGTCATCAGTAGCGGCCGGCATATAAGTGCATAGGTGCACGTGCACACACAGTTTTCTGTGAAGCATTTTTGTAAAATATTTATAATATTCTTGTGTATTTTGTAGCGACAGTACAGTTTGAAATGTTCGTCTAACCAATCACAAATGCACGGAATTTTTATCCTGTGAAGCTGCGATGTTGCAACACTGTACCGTGCACAACGGAGCTGTGCTCTTCTCTCGGTCTTTCTGCGCATGCGCACGACAATATGATGTCGCCTCTAATGGGAGTTTTAACATTGAAGAGGAGCACAGGTCTGACTGTGCGCATGCCTGTAGATCGCGGAAACGGTTACTTCTTTCACCTCTTGGTGGCAGCACCTACTGGCGCAGCTAGTGTAACATCCCTGCAACTATAAAACACCTCGTTACATGCCAGCAGTTATGCTTTATCTACTACCTGGCCAAACGTACATTCTGAGCAAAAATATGACACGAGCCTTGAGCAAACTATGGAGGAGATGCTGTGGTTTTGAATGTAAAACTAATGTCAGTAATACAGCATGCAGCTATTTAATGTATATTCGCACAGTGTTTTTACATATTGAATCCAAGATACGAAATATTACTCAATAACCTTACTAGAAAGTAATCTTTTAACGTCGGACGTTACAAATAAGGAAAATATTAGTTATCATTTAGTTGCTGAAAATGGTAACTTTACAATTAAATATAAACTAGGTATAAAAATATACGTACTTAATTATTATTACAGAGTTATGTTGTAATTTGCCTGGAACTTAAATAAAGGGAAATGAAACAACTTTCAGCGCTAGTAATGAAATTGTAACCCACTTTTTTATCATGAAATGTTTATTAAAACAACATGAAATTTAGTGTGTAGGAACCATTTTTTAACTGTTTTAAATTAAAAATTTTCTTTCTTAAATTATTTTTCGAGACAATGTGTTAACACCCATAATCTGACTTCCCTGGCCGCTACTGGTTATCATGCTGGAACACCATGAGTAGACATAGTACCTGCGCTGATTTCACGTAGCGTCCAGTCAATGCATGTGGCGACATTGACGTCATAACAACAACCCAGCAAACAATTTGTGCCATCATTATAAGTTAGAAAATCACTACAAATACGCCCCCCCCCCCAGTATCTTTGCATATTGTATTGGCGTTACTTCGCGAGAGGACTGGTACATGACAAAAATGACGCCATATAAATTTTCTGAAAATAAAAACGTCATACACTTACTTCTGATCATTGTTGGTGTGTGTTGCAACTAGCTTCTCTCGGATATCAGTCAGAACTCAAGCAAAGTGGCCGCTTTGTGCAGACAGCAACATTATTCGTATTATTATATTTTTTAATTTGCTACACGTGTGTAAACAATTTTGTTGTTTACATTTGACTGCTTTGCTTGCTGTACGTTTTTAAAAATACGCCCTATTTAAATTGGTAGTCTGAATGTAACATACGTAGAAACAAATTATTTTATTGATAAATAATACGATATTGTTAAAGTATATTTGTGAAAAAGATAACCACCCGAACAGCACAGCACAAATTGCCTGTACGTTACCTGCATGTCACACTGAAACACTGTAACGTTGCCACAACGTGCTGTAATGTGCCAGGTATGTGCAGAATAGATGAAGGTAACGTGTCAACGCCTCGCAATGTTGTCTGCATGTTACAACATCATGTTCTCTACTCATCGCTAGTACGTAGCCTGCACATCTCTAGTACTTCGGGAGTGCATTAACAGCATGTTGCTACAACGTGCTGTGATGTACCAGGTATGTGCAGACTAGGTGCAGGCAACGTGCCAATGTTACAGGCAGGCGTTACATCATAACTTCGCAGCACATTGTATGCACGTCACCAGCACGTTGCCTGCAAATTGTTAGCACTTCGAAAGCACATGACTAAGCACATTGCTGTAACATGAACAGCCTTATTTCAAAATTACTGGATCAATTTTTACATCCATACACCTTCGTGCAAGGTACAAACATATCCAATACCATCACTGAATATCAGAGCAATGATTAAATGTGATTGCAAAAAAATTAACATTGCTTGTATTGAAATTGAGTAATTTGATGCACAATCACTGACATAAAAAAAATTGTATTACTGATACTTAAATAAAAAACTTACAATACTTGTCGTACTTTATTAATTTATTTCTAAGCCTCCAGTATACATCCATACAAATGGATAGGAGTTGTCAGGATTATACACATCATATTACAACGAACAACATACATCAATTGATTTCATACATTGTCAACACACTTGTTCTGTTGTAAAACGAATATTTTAGTAGGTTTTACATATAATTTATTAGTTGTTGGGTGGCTGCAGCCAGAGGTAGGCACTCTATACTGAACTATTTAAGTGGTTAAGTTAAGGGTGAGAGTTACGGTTAAATGAATTATGTTAGTTTAATTATGGTGGCTTTACTCTACATAAGTTAATTACAAAATACTACACGGTTGTACTACATAATTTAGGTTGGAGGGGAGCGGCTTTTTAAATAATTATTTGTTCTACTCTATGATGGGTGACCCTTTGGACACCTTAGACCTCACCGTTAGCATGATGCCGGAGGCTGATGATGACTGTGTCGGCTATCGACGGACGGCGGCACGTCGTGGGGCTCGACCCAGGACCATCCTGGCGAGGTGGTGACGGCTGGAAGTCTTGAAGGAGACAGACCCCGATTCCCCCGATACATTACGTTATATTGACACACTTCAGTGCAGGCGGGGAGAATCGCTGAGGCCCTTGTCTTGTGCAACCCCTGACATGATTGCACTGCCGTCGTCGCTAGCCCGTCCTCTAGGCGAGGCTCTTGCTAATCAATCACAAAAGTTCATATTAAAATTATCTATTGAATTAATATATATATATGTATAATACAAAAAAGTGAAGTGAATACATAATAGTTTCACAGTGTTAAATGTTATTCTCCAATATTTAAGATATTAAAAAGAAAATAATTATGATACCATAATATCTAATGGAAAATACAGCATTTTTTAATTATTTGTGCACGTTGCTATGAACAATTACCATTATTCACGTATGGCACCTGTTGGTCAGAAATGATGAAACTAACGTTATTGGTGGGGAAATTCAGAACTGTAACATTTCTGGCACGTGCATGCAACGAGCTGCGAAATTCCATCTACAACATTGCCAGTGTAACGTTTCTGGAAAGTGCAGGCAATGTGATGCGAGGTGCCTTCTGCAACGTGGCCTGTGTAACGTTTCTGACACGTGCAGGCAATCGTGTAGACAAAGTGCTGACAGGTTCCATCTGCAACGTTCGGCAGGACCCGGGTTTCATTTCCAGTTGCAGCCATACTGATTTCGGTTTTATGTGGATTCCCGGAATCGATCTAGGTGGATGCTGGGTGCTGGGTCTTTGTATACAGTTATGTGTAACCGTCTATAATTTCCTGGCCGTTGACGAGTAGTAAATCTCACTGAAATAAATAATATTAATTACTAATTGTTGAAATATGTGTTGTAAAACTAACAATGCCTCTTGATTAGTAGATTGTGCACTGAAAAAAGAGTATAGTTGCAGGAACCACACTTGTGTTAAAATAGGGACAACAAAACAGTTTGGTTGTTGGTAATACTCTGGACAGTTCCTTTAACAATTTGTTTGTAGAAGTTACCATCTGGTTGGTAACAGCGACAAGGCTCTTTGTTTCTTCTACAAAACAGATTGTTGAAGGAACTGTCCAGAGTAGTACCAACAACCAAACTGTTTTGTTGTCCCTATTTTAACAGAAGTATGGTACCTGCAACTATACTCTTTTTTCAGTGTGGTCTAGTGGTTACTTCACTCGGTTGAATTAGTTGTGTTAGATTTACTCTACCATTCCATTATTAATATTCCTTATTTCCGGTGTTGAAAATCAATCAATAACTTGTCGAACAAACCTGCAAGGATTAGGCAATTTACTAATTTTCATGACGTAATAGCTGTCAGTGCTATAAGAAGTAAACGTATAACAGTGTTAAAAAAAACTGCCCTGCAACGTCATCTAGCCTGCTTGCTGCAAGTATTTGATACACAGAACTGCCTGCAAAGACACAGCTAAAGTTGTCTGGTTAAAGCTCTATATACGTAAGGCTGTGTCCGCGGACGTATCGGAACTCCATAATTAGATTCGCCCTCGCTGATCACAATGCCCGAAGCAGGGTCCGAATTTGTGATAAATTTAATATTTTCTCAGCTCCTTTTGACATAAACTTTTTTTTTAGCTTAAATTCCAGAATTTTCAATTTTATAGCTACAAATGGCCGCGAAATGTTGAAGTTTTCTTCTTCTTGTTTTTTTTTTTATCTCGGAAGGGCAAAAGATAAGATTTAGTGAAAACTTGTCTTAGGACCAAGCTCGTCCTAAGGCACTGCAACTTCGGACACTGATGAGACGTCACAGTCACATACGCCAGTCAGCGCATTCTTGTCCTAGAACACTACTTCAGACATCGCAATTGTGAATATGCATTAACACTGACTGGATTCAGTTTCTTGGACGTACTCCATTGCAAATTGAATGACTGTCAAAGAAAACTAAACAAATAAAAGCAAAACCATAAAATAAGCAGAGTAAGCTTTAGTCACCAAGATACAAACACAACATGAAATTCCAAATGGAATCGGATCAAATGAAAACAAGGAACAAACAGATAATAAATGAAAATAATAACAATTAAAATAAAAACAAAGTATCATGCGACACAACGATGAGACGAAACAAGAAACACAGTAGATATCAGACACGAACAGAAAAATAACAAAAAGATACAACAAAGAGACGAGACGAGACAAAACGCAACAGATATAGGAAATATACAGAAAAGACAAAATACACAATGATGAGACGAAACAAAACACAGTAGTCTTCCAGACAGACAGTGTTACGACGTTTCGGGAACTGGAATCTGTTCCTGTCATCAGGTAGACACACAGGGTTCAGGAACTGGAAAAACCATGGGTTTATATAGGGTAAGCCCACTTATCCTGCTCAGCAAATGGGAGACGAGTTGTCTCCTGATTGGTCGCGCAACATAGATTGACTCTGGTTGGTTGTGATGGGTTGAGTGTGTGTTTTTGTTTTGTGCTGTAAAGTTGTTTCTCTCTTAATCAATGGAATCCAAATATTTTTTAATTCAATACTCTGTTGACTGAAAATATTGCTATTGCTAATAATAAAGGCTGATTCTTTGATTTTTCTTTTAATTTTGTCAGTTTCCTGTGTAAGTGGTTTCGAGTCTTCCCAAAGAATTTTGTGGCTATTTTCCCATGCATGTTCGGCCAGTCTAGATTTCTGGGTTTCGCCTTTCTTGCAATTGTTTTTGTGTTCTTTGATCCGTGTTGAAAGAGCTCTGCCAGTTTCTCCAATATACATATGACCACATTCGCAGGGTATCTGATGTACACAGTTGTGAGTTTGTAGTTTTCAGTGGCTGGTTTTACCCTGGTGACCATACTTTTGATAGTAGATTTGGATCGGAATGCTGTTTGAAGTCCGTATTTGTTTCCCAGACGTCTTATTTTTTCCGAAAGGCCTCTAACATACGGAATAACTAGGGTTCCTGAAACCGAAAAACCAGCAGGAACCATTTTATAAAGCTGGGGAAGACTTGGCAGTTAATTTAAAACTCAAAATTCAAAAACTATATATTGTACCTCAAAAAACGTGAGATACATTATATTGTTTACAAATTGCTTACTATAGGCCATTCGGAATAAAGTGAGCACTAAAGATTTAACCTTTGAAAAAAATCACTAGCCGTTACTGCATATACATCACCACTAACAAGAGTTACTTTACTATTTGTATGGTTGGTAGCGATTTATTGTACGTAGTTCCGTGTATTTTCCTATTTGAATACAACATTAGTGAAAGAACATATGACAAACTCGACCTGTCTGTATTTAATACACTTCAAAATATTTACTTATGATCTTATTGACATTCATACATACATTATAATTAGACTTGATTGGCGCGAGAATTATGTGACGCTATTGTCGACCTCGACTCGCTGTGGCCGTTATCGCTTGCTCCGTGCTTCAGACAGTTCAAAACTCCACCAACAGGTGGCATCAGAGTTAGGTTCTCGCCGCCAAGTTGCATATTTGGTTGCATAATATGCGTACGTTTGCTCGTTTTGAGTATATACACATTCAAAAGTATTGGAAATTACTTTGAGTATCATTGCCGAAATGATGTAAAACAATCGGTAATCTGTATATTATGTTTTACGTTTGCCAGCCTAAAAACAACATACTTTTTATTTCACATGATAAGAAAATACGTTAATTATTGTTTCAGAAGTGCGTCGTCGTTGTTCGTGGCAGTAGAACTGAACGAAACTTGAATTATTGAATAGCGTGTGTCATGTCTGTTGTTGTGGCGGTTTTGCGTTACAAATTCAAATAAAATATGCCCTCATTTACGAGATGCATAACGGCAATAGTGCGTGTTGTTTAGATTAGTCGATGGACAGAAACCAGACATTAACTCGCAGGTATTTATAACTAAGATTACTTTATTTATATCTTACATTCAGCCCCCGTGCATTTAATGAGTAGATATTGTAGCTAAAATT
>PNEQ01120090.1:25166-49455 GCA_003012365.1 Medauroidea extradentata | reverse complement strand
TGATGAAGACATTTGTGCATAGCATTCGCAAGTAGAATAGTTTTGCCGTAATAGTTATCAACAATATTAGCAGTTCACAAAGTTCCGCACAATAATTGCATACAAAGTGCAGCACGGAAGTTCTGTAAGGGAATTCACGGGAAGCAAATAAGATTACTTCATCTACAAACCAGTGTCCGTAAATGTAGGTATTCAGCTCGTGAGTTCATCGGAAACACGTCGCGGAACGTGTGTTATGCAACCGCAGTCACGCTCGATTTGCGTTTGTTGCAGCTCTCGCGGACAACACCTCAACAATGCAGATCTTATGACCGTCCTTTGAAATTTAAGTTATTGCAGTCGGGGGACTTTCATGTACAGTATTTGTGAAGCGCTACACTTAAACGAAACAGATGGTTGTCTGTTCAGTGAACGATAGGGGCAACCGGAATTTATGAGCTGCTTGTCACATTTTATATGCACGAAAAAAAAAAGTATTTGATAAACATCGGACCAGTTTTCATTGATTACTACTGCGCGTTGAATTTCAGTAAAATACATATACTCGGCCAGATAAAGTGATATTTTGAAGGTCCTTTGTCCAATACGTTTTGGAGATTATTCATTAGCTTCCGACGTGTGGCACATGATATCTCTTAGCCTCCATTTTTAAGTTATTTTTATTTTCTGTCGAAGTACCGCACCACACTGAATGAGGTGCTCGATTCCTGAAATATTTAGCAAGTGGAAGAAAATAAATCTTTGCGTGCATTAGTTTACTTGGCCAACTATTTGGTTGCATTTGACTAGCATGAAGTGCATTTCTTGATCCCTTTCAGACATAAAAAATTAGAACAGCCGAACATATAGCCTACTTTCGAGAAGTTAAAGTCGAGAATTAATGTTATAATTAAATAGCTTGAAAAAATAGCGTTATGAAACAAAAATATTCTACCTAAAAATGCCAATAAATTAAATGCATTTTTCAATACAAATTATTTGTTCAGGTTTTTTTTTTTTCGTAAAACATGAAGTTGGATATTACATTTTAGATATAAAATATTATAAATAAAAAATTTCGTCGTTACATGGTAATATTCCTCCAGAAATCTCACATGTAACACTTCTGGTTTGAAAAAGTCATCTTTACAATTGAGCCATTGAGACGTTAATTAACTTGAACATTTATTCCATATTTAATTTTCGTGGCTGCAAGCTTGATAGTCACAGCTCTTAAATTCTCGTCTAGAGCAAGGTCATTATAAAGGTATCAGTGACTCAACAACGAGCGTATAAGATATATCAGAGAACAGAGAAGACACCGAAGATTACTAAACGAAATGCTTATTTTTAGTCTAGTGCAAATCTGCCAATGTCGAAACACAAAAATGGTATGTTTGAAATGTTGGTGTTACCGTGACCGTATGCACGCACGCATCAACACACCCACACATTTCAAAATACAATAGATTAACAATTACAAGATATAAGTTTAACGATCATTGTTATTTGCAGCCCATATCACTTACAATTTTATACGTTTATGAACATATAATTAAACCGTTCTATATAAACGTAAGCAACTCTATTTCAGAAATTATTTTCTCATATCAACCCTCGTTGAATAAGCTGGACAGAGCAATACCAACAACAATATGCTGACAGATAAGTATGTTTCTTAAATAACTAATTAAGTGTATTATTGATATTTTGTTGTAATTAAATTTATTATCGCTGAACAGTACACTCGTAACATAATGGTAAATATGTTTCTCGTAATGCATATAATTGTTAGTTATTTGTGTGTCGTAATGGACCGGGCAATGAAACAAAGATAGAATCGGATGTGAAATAAGCGTTGTGTTTATTCCTGTCCAGTTTCTAGGGCCTCGTGACTCGAACATACAGGAAACTAAGAAGGAATTGACCATTGCCTCTAGTTAGAAACCATGCAAGCAATCGTTCGGAGTTATTTCGAAAACCACAGAAAACCGCAATCATACTAACTGGACTGTTAATCGGACCAGAAGCTTCTCGAATGTGTGTCAATCAGTGCGTCATCTCACTCGGTGTTTAGTACACCCGAGCCTACCTGCAATGTAGTTGTGAGAGATGGATCAAATTTGTCGTTCATCGGTCGTTGTTGAACAAGGAGGATGAAAAGGGAATAGTGGAGTGAAATTCCCCGCGAGGTAAAAAGGAATGATGAATTAAAATTGCTGCGTCAAAAATGTGCGTCACGTCATTTACCGTCATACGAAAAAATTTCGTTCATATAATATTGACAATATACGAAATTCTTGTATACTGCGTGCAGTTCTATCAAAATGAAAGAGAGATTTGGAAATTTCATCAGTGAAAAGACAATCTATTTTATTTACATGTATACATGTACACTTTTTATAGAACATACTATGCTATAAATTGATTTTGTTCAGTTCAAAGAAAAATCCTGAAGTTATTGGATATTTGTAACTGGAGCTAAATCCGATCCGCGGGTAACCACAACAAATTAAATTTCCCTGTCTTCTTACAAACTCAGCGTTCGTTTCGCCCATCATAATCGTAATTTCTTCATATGTATTTTTCTATGCTAGTTACTGTTCAACAAGTGAGAGGCATAAGGTGACTCAAATGGCTATTTTACAAGGAATAATGAAAAAATCTTAAAGTTAATCTACGTAAGCATCACATTACTAGTCAGAGTTTTACTTAACTTTGAAGAAAGTTTATTAATGTGCTACCACTTCGTGTTAAATATATGCTAGGTAAATGTTATTTGATCCATGCATCTACAATGTTAATGTGTTATATTTTAAATTTTAAATATTGGAATTTTTTAATTTTAATGTTTAAAGTTTATCTAAGATGCATATTATTATCATGGCACTGCCACAAACGGTATTGTTTTAATGGCAATAAATGAATAAGAATTTATAAAACACAGGCCTTTCTTTTGGAAAGAGCCGAGTGCGATTGCTGATCCAGGCAATCTAATTCTATTTCTCACTGATTTTCCAAGATAGCCCGTGGGTGAATGATAGGGTGGTTCCTTAATATATGTCATGGCCGTCTCAGTAAACTTCCATAGACGTACCGAACGTCACACAGTAGCAAGGGCTTAAGTCCCTTTCCCATTCCTTCTCTCCAGGGCTCTTATAAACCAACAGTGAGGTTATAGTTATTTTAGAGGCGGCTAATATGGATGGATAAGCCACCCTTAGTTACGACCATGCTTTACCAAAAAGAAACTCACGTAAGTTGGTCTTAAGTTCTGCTGCTTCTCTGTATGGAAGTACTCATTCATATAATGAGAGGAAAACCGTTTTATCATTAAGGGTGCCACCTGTCACACGCTTCGAATGCGTTTCAATGTATAAGAAAATATGTTTTCTGCGAAACTATTCCACATGTTTCCATTGTGCCAATGTACATAAATAAAATACACTTAGGACAAGGTTGGAATGACATTTAGACACCGTGCTCATTAAAAACACTATTTCTAAGCCCTCCTACATAGCTTAAAACGGCATTTTCAGACTGCCGTACTTCAAACTGTACTATAGGTGGTTCGGGATCAAGTGAACACTAAAGACCCGCTAAAGTTCTATTTTCAGCCAATTCGTATCTTACCGAACGTTACGGCTAACAACGGGACATGACTAACTTTTCTGGACACGTCACTTGATTTTTGCGTGTGTAAGACAAATTATGCAGTCTGTAGGCATCTATATAATTCGATAAAAATTTTATTAATTATATATAATACAATTATGTTGATTTCGTTTGATTTTGTTCAAGTATTGGTGTATTTAAGTAGGAAAATACGTGGAAATATATTGCGTAATTTCGCTGCCATCCATACGAACAGTAAAGTTAATGTTGATTTACATGCAGAAACGGCTAATGATATTCATCAAAAGTTAAGTTTTTAGTGCTCACTTTATCCCGAACGATATAAAACCGGATCTACATGAAACCCCGATAGAAACGGTCACTTAACTTTGACACAGACTTTCTGCCAATAAAACTATTACAGTATGGTCACCGCTAGAACCAATGCATTTTGGTGAAAAGAATTTTGCAACAATTTGTTCCAGTGGCTTGCGTGCACGTCTGCAGCTCTGCTTCGTGGTTATTGGCAGATTGTATTAGTACTTGGGGGGGGGGGAGGAGTTGTCGCTCATTTGACTGTACCAATAAGAGGAATGTTTTTGCAACACAACACGTCTGCAATTTGTCAGCAGAGTCCCGAGACGCTGAGAGATAAAAACATGACCCTGAAGCAAAGCTGCTGATATGCACTTACAAGTTGTTGCAAATTATTTTCACCAAAAAATCACCGGCGCGAGTCACAGCTAGAAGTCCCATAGTAAACATGGAAGAGGGGATTTCGGTCAGCACTTAACATCGAGGTCTTCAGCGCTGGTGGAGGGATGATATGAAGCGTGTATGGAGCAGCGCCGGATTGAACGAGTGGGGAAAACGGGAGATCCCCGAGAAAACCCGCCGACCAGCCGACACTATTCCCACGTGTGATACTCCGGGGACAGACCCCGCCGGGGATCGAGCCCGGATCGCCTTGGTGGGAGGTCTAAACCCTCGACCACCGCGGCCCCCGTAATACAAATGTATCGGCAGGAATTCCACTCGCTAGCTCAGCGCTTGGTTCGTTGTGGCGATGCGGTATTTGATACGCGTTTATACGTCGCCCTTACAGCTACGTCGCTTCTGAGCGTCTAACGTGCAGGCAGAAGGCGCACTTTGCTGCAAAAACAGTTTCAAACATTTGTCACGTCTTTATTTTGTTCCACAGTTTTGAAAATCGAATTAATTCACTTTTGAAAATAAATATATATTACCATTTTACATCTCTATTTGAATTCAACATTTGGTGGTAAAGAGCTGAATTGGTTGTGAAACATGTCCTATTAATTTGAGTGGCATTGCAGTTTATTGCCAAAAATAGTGAAAAGAAATAGCTTAGAACCCAAACAATCACGCCACGAACTGGTAGGGTACGAAATGTACCCTACAACTGTACGCGGCTCAGGTTGAAAATTTCGGAAGGGTGGTACTTCTCCTCAAAATATTAAAACCTTACATCAAGTAGGGCACGGTATTAAAATTGTATTGTGTGTATACGAGACACAATGAACAATGACAGCTGCTCTAGACTGTAGACATTTTTGTTACCATGATGCTTGATGGAGGGGAAATGTGAGCATCACATATGGAGTAAAAAAATGCCTACACACATGTAGTATGCGGTACAAAAACCGGAAATTCCAGTTTTGCACAACCTCGGTACGTTACTGTACTTCACCTCCATACAAGAATATTATCTCCACTGTGCCGTTTGCATGACAGGCTTAAGGGCGTTTCAGAGGAAAAAATATATATTTATATGAATAGGTATTAGTTTTGTAAACGTTACCTGAAAGTATATTTTCCTCTTACAAAAAATATTGCCCAGCCAGTTTTCCCATTCGGGAATTTCAAAGTCATAATTTGTATGTTTTTACCTCATTCACCCCCCGAATACAATTAACATAACTAAACGAAAGAAATTTCAGTGAAACTACATGTTATTGACTGGAGCTTGATATAATATTTAAAACACATGCAAACATGTTGTGTATTAAAAAAATTGTTGAAATTTGGAATTTTTTGGTGCCTTAGAAAATTTTTTTTGAACACAAAAATATGTTTTATTGGGTTTTTAGCCTATATCCGTCAAGCTATAACCGTGACATGAAATTTCACTGTAAATTATTTCATTTTACTATGTTAATTGATTTTCGTGGGTGTATTAAGTAAAAACATGTACATTTTGACTTTGAAATGCCAGAATGGAAAAACTGGCTGAACATTTTTTTTTTTATTTGCAAGAGGAAAACGCAATACCTTGTAACGTCTACAAAACTAACACTATTTCAAACTAATATAACAATTATAATTATTCTCATCTTGAACGCCCTTAAGTGACTCTCGCATGCTGTATGGTACCACGCGACGCATTTTCGATGCATTATGGTGCTTATAACTTGAAGTAGCCTTGTTTGGTATACTATCAAAATTGTCTCATTTTTATACACGATTATTACAAATTGTTCATCAGGTTTTAAAAATCGGTAATTCACAAACTATGATGTTAAACGTTAGCACTAATCGCCAGGCAAAATACCACACAAACAAACAAAAAAAATACTGTAATAAAACCATTCGTGAGGTTGTAAATAGCCTGTATTTTACACCCAATAATAAGTGAAAGTGTGTACGGACACAATTTGTATAGAATTAATTTTATATGAAGTGAAATAATGTTCCTATAGAATGCATTTTATGGTTACAGGCTTAATCAATTCAGTAACTGCATGCTGTCAGTAGATTTATTTGTAGATGGTGAAATGAACACGATTCAATAATTACAGTGTGTCGTATCTATGCCAACTTTTAAGAATTTCGTTCTTATATTTTTGTTATTGGCTCAAAGTCAATTAAATAATAAATTAAACGCCCAAATTAACGACTGTACTGTGTACTGAAGTTTTACGAGGTAGTTAGTTACTGATGAATGCAGTACGAATAATTGAATTTGCTTTACTGAAATATAAGTGAAGTGCCCTTTTGGAAAAGCATTATTTTGAATTACCACACTGCGACACATCACAGTTTCATCTTCTTGCTTGAAAATAATTTACTTTGTAAAACAAATCAGAATTAAAGTTTAGCTGCGGTGGCGGGCGGAATTACATTTTACGCCGCCATCCGGATTCCGCTTACTATGTTAACAGCCCTCCCCAGCCAACCGCAGTTGGAGACGACTTTTTAGATTAATGAAATAGCGTCCTGGTAACACGCTCGTTAGGAAAAACTCTACATACGTACATACGAGGCCGTTATGTGCGAGGCAGCGGGGTCAGGAAAGAGAGAGTTATTGATTTTCGACTCTCCTCTCTCGCCAACTCAGTGCAAAATGCAAGCAGCTACTTTTGCAAGAGAGATGAAGCGAGTGTGACCGGATGGACAGAGTGAGAGAGAGCGAGAGAGCAAGAGAGAGATAGAGAAGAGAGATGGGGGATGGCTGCTATGGTTAGGGGAGGTTTTCGAACTTTGATACCTACCACAGCGCCTGGGCATTACAAAAATACGCCCTTCCCAGAAAAAATACTCTACATGTTTTATATGTAGCTTCGAGACGGAGCAGAGCGTTTCATTCCCCCTCCCCTCATCCCCTCGAACACTGGCGAGACAATAGGCGCAGCCGCTTATTAAAAATGGAGCGCGGTTGCAAGAGACGTCTGGACGGCCGGCATTTTGCGTCCTAGAGCACGTCGGGGCGTTATTGAGCGGCGGCCATTACCGAGTTGTGGCGCCCACCGCCAGATGGCAGGACGGTTGCCGCGAGCGGGTGGTGGTAGCGACGGAGCGCCGCCGCCAGGGCGTCCAACCTTCCCGGTTTCCAGTGCCGCGAGTCGACGCCATGTCCGGTACGCATCTCCCTCAGCCCGAAAAGTCGCCGGAACAGATTTCGCCCGCGCGTTCAGTGTCTTTCACGTGAAGAGAAGGCCGTAGAAAACGCCGGTGAAGCTATTCCCGTCCGCCCGTTTCGCGAACCGGCTCGGGCGCACGCGAGTGGGCGGCTTGTGTACGCCCGATCGTCAGTTGTTCGGCGGTGTCAACCCGTGCGGATGCGTCGTCTGCATCGACGTCCGGCATTTTTTCCACCACCCCCTTTCCCCCGCAAGTTTCGTTTCGTCAGCTGAGTTCGCGGGGGTCGGTGTGCTCGACGTTTGTTGCGGCCAAAGGACGTGGCCGCGGCGTATGTCGGCGTCGTTTCCTCAGTTGTACGGGCGCGAGTGATCCCTCCCTTCCGGCGCGGCCGCTCGGCGCCCGAGTCTTCCTCCATCTTGTCGTCGTGCTCGCCTGTGCGGATTTCTCGCCAACACCCGTCGCATTTCGCCAACCCAAGTGTTTCGTTTCGCCAACAAGCTACCTTGCTCCTATTACGACTCGTTTCCGAAAGGTTTTTACGCTTAAAGAAGAAATTAAATTCGGTTCGGCAGTACGAACCATGTGAATGCCATTTGTCTCGTTGTTTATACTCGGCTCATTTCACGTTTTCTGTTCGAATTGGAAGTTTTTCAGTGTTTTTATCTTGTTTACGCCTAACTGTTATAGACTGGGAAGATCACAAAGATTCTCTGTGCTGAGTGTATGGAGTGTGTATGCTGTGCACAAAGTGACAGCTGGCAAAATCTGCCATTCCAACTGACAGCGCCAGTCGACGGAGTGGTTCATAAGTATATTTAAATTATTTTGTTTCCACAAATACTGAAATGATCTTTAAAACTGCACGTGGTACAAACCACGGTAGCTAAATAACGCATATTAATATACTGTAAAGCAAAATAACCAACGTATAGTTGTACATATTAAGATTTATATTCGTTGCCAACGTACAATCAGAATTTCATAATTTGTATTAAATATATTTTGTCACGTACTCGAAATCAATATTTGGAATTGTTTTCTGAATCATCTCGGGCAATATTTAAAAGAAAGTTATGTTGCAAAACCTTATTACGGTCTGAGCATTAACTATTAGGACATACTTAGTAGTGTGTAACTTATTTTTTATATATCGTGCTAATCATGAGTGCTGAAACTGAAGAAGTGGAAGTAAAACTTGCCCGCGAGAAATTCGTCTAGTTAACAACCTGAGATATCAAGTAACTGTGGATTACATATTTAACATCTCGTCTGCATTTCAAGAACTGACGGCAGAAGGTGAGTTTGAGAATTACGTACTACTACGTTTCACTGTATAATATTTCTTGATTCTTAGGTGTAGAAGTAAATATTTTCCTTATGTTAATATGTATTGCATACGAGAGTGGAAATTAGGTGGGAATCTTGATAATGTAGCTTTTTGTCAGTAGAAAAAAAACATTTTCGTAGTAATTTTATATTAACTAGGTTATGAACGTCACTAAAACTGTTGGAATAGACAGCAAGTAAATTGCATTGGAAATAAACTAACCTATTCATGAGGATAATATTGACGAGTATAATTCGTTACGTCCAGTAGACCTTCCGGAATTAAATGAGCGTTCTAAGCTATAGGTAAAGTGAAATTATATATAGTATATGGTACCTATGTACATTGAAATGTATCAATTACATTTCTTCAACACTGATGCATCACATCTTTATAGTTCAGTTAAAATATATTAACTTATTCTGCACCGATGCAATTAAGTTAAATCACCATCTGTGAAACAAAAAATTGAAAAGTATAAATAAAAAAAACTAAACAAGGGCACACAACATAGTGTTTTTAATATTAATATACCCACCAAACTTAACATTAATAAGGTATTTGTTGTGTTTATAGTATGTAGTAATATATTTCTTGTATTCATTGCATAATTATTCGTCAACAAACAGTGATGCCTATGCAAGTTATCTCGGAGGGAAGTCAAACATTCAAAACCATTCCAAATTATATACCGAAAAATACGGCAAGTTTAAGAAATGACAGCCATCATTACATACTACGCATAACTGAAAACAAAAATGCAGTGGGAGCCCCACCCTGGTCCGCTAAATGGACGCGACTACTCCCTATATTTGAATTATCAGTTTTCAGTGTTAAACATCAAGAATAGATACTCACTGTACACTGACCATACTTTTGATTTTACAGACATCAATGGGACACGTTTGTATACTGGTTACGTAAAGAAAATTGTGCCTTACTTACACTGGAATTTTAGATTTTTCGTTAGGTTAAGTTAATTTACCTTAAGTTTTCCATTTTTTGTTAGGTTAGGTAAAAGGATAGCTATCGTAAACAAACGGAAACTTCAGGAAATCTTACATAACCTAACTAACGTAATCCAACCTAACGAAAACAAAAACGTTTAAAGTAAGTGAATCGCAACTTACTGTTCGTTCGACTAGGCCTACTTCTAACCACAGTAGAAATATTTTTTGTTAAGAGGGCGGTTCAAAGAAAACTTTATTGCTTTCGTAATTTTTATATTTTTAAGAAATGTGGTTCGTTTTGTAGACCTACACTGTGACTATTTTTACTGTATTAAAAATAGTTTACCTTTCATTTTTTTTATGATGGCATGACAAAGTCCAAATTTGCATAAACCTGTTTTATGCATTTATAGAAAACCAACTGGCGTATCGAACTGAAATAATTGACACTGAATAATAATGCAGTTTACAAAGTTTCCTGTATCAAAACAACATTAATTTTTTTTGTCTTCTAAAAATGTTAAAATTTAAAAAAAAATCTAGATATTTTTACATTACACAAATATTGTAATTTTTGTTCTTATATATGAGACGTTGTTGCCTACATCATCGTTATTCAGCGTGAATTGTTTCATTTCGGTATGTTGGTTGGATTTCCTGTAACTCATAAAACCGTTTTACGTAAATATGCACTTAAGACATGCCTTTATAAAAATTATGACAGCTAAAAATTTGTCATTTAAGTAAAAATAGTGGTAATGTGTACATACATGACAAGCCATACCTCGCACAAACATAACATGTATTAAAGCAATAATAAATCTCTGTGAACCGCCCCCTTATAATAAACTATGCCTGTAAAATAAATACTTTGGCCGGTGAGTAACTTTTCTTGACATTTGCTACCGTGAGCATCATGTTGTCAAACATGAATCTCTTTTTAGGAATGTATAATCAAAAATATTTTTTTACAGGTAAGATTTTTTTTATTCAAACAAAGTATAATGATTCTAAGACCAACTGTCAGAAATCATCTGTTATTTTCTCATTGCTGTAAACAATACTTTACATTAAAAAAGCACGTTGGGAAAACTGTAAAATTGTAAATGCTGATATTGAACAAAAGGTTGTTAAGAAAACTCAACTTTATAGGTTTCACATATCTATGCTCTAACACATTACAAGGAAAAATCAATAACATTTGTGAAAAATTTATTGTGACTTATCATACAGCAGACGTTAATAGTATCTAAAGATCGTTAAACATTCTAGTAAAATCTATTAAATTTAACATGAGGTGTGTGAATGTATATTTACATTCACCCTACACAATAGTCATATTTTTTTTATAAGTTTCATCCTGCCATATCAATGCTGGAAAAATGGAAGTGACCTTTCCAATAAGTAAAGCTTTATCTCGAAAGACCCGATGTAATGAACTTCCCGTATACAGTTTTGAGAGCTGAAATGTTTTTTGAACTTAATTTAAGCAAAGTCCACCTCTTTTTCTGGGAAGTACCACATCCTACTACTACCAGCACCTTTAGTTGCTGGTACACTAACAATTAAAAAAAAATAATATAATAGTGAAATATCACATCCGTCTTTTATGCCAGCTGCAAGCCAGTGGAATGATGGTGATGATCCATTTCGATGTAAGAATTTGACCGAGGCATCTTCGTCTTCATAGCCAACCTTTTCAACAATTCCAAATAACCGCCACTGTCATATGCACAAGAAATGCACGAGTTGATAGGGAACTAAGATATAGTCACGAGTGTTTGATTTCACAGAAATGGAAAACAGTGCTAAAGTTTTGATCAAAACTTTAGCGTTTGGTTTCAACTACGTCTTGTGAGAGTTAAATAAATTGATGAACTCGACGTGTTCCAGGAATGGTCGTGACTTTCAAACACCGTCCTTATAACTCAAGTCGCTCCTCTTGACGCAATTCTTTTCTGACAAGTCTTAAATGTACCTATACATGTTCAATTTCTAATCTATATAAATTGAATATTTCATCTACTGTTGTTATCTGGCTCTCAATACACCTTTTGGAGGCTCTGTTTAAAAACTGTTTTTCACTGTGGAACTTCCTATAGCTGGTAGCGAAAATTGTCCAAGATGCGTCTAAGGAGAAATCATTGGCATGACCGTACAAATTTCTTAAATGTTTTCAGTTTCAAACTTTTAAACACTGGTCATAAAATATCACTTCAATTGTTGGAAAAACTGAAGTAAAGTATCAAATCAAATAAACCTGTTTCCATAAGCTGGTGTTTCACCTTGTAACAGAAAATTTTGTCTGGCTACAAGACCTCTTACGCTATTGATTTTGTTGTATCATTCAGGCACAACACCAGAACATTCCAGAAAGATATCCGAGTTTTTAGGTTATGTTAAAAGAATCGAGAAATCATAGGAATTTTCCAAAAAGCAACCCAATACCTACAAATCGTATGGAAAACTGTATAATAATACGGTTTTAAAAACTCAAGTTTGCATTAAGGTATTCTAGAAATAAATAGAATGTCTCTAGCATAGCAAGATTTATGCTGTATGTCTTACAATAGACCGTGTAGAAAAATCTCTGTACTGAGTAAATTATTGTATGCTTAATTTAAAATTTAATAAACATTTTTCATAAATTAATTAAAAAGTCATTGATTTTCTTTGTAATATGCCAGAAGATAACTAACGTACCTATTAATGTAAAACCCATAGGCCTAAGGATGAGTTTGGGTTTGTTAAATATTAGCATTTCCAATTTCCGCACTAAAACATGCTCTTTTAGTAGGCCTATAAAGCATTTTTACAGCAATGAAAAAAAAATGCTTTCAGAAAATTTTTCTTTGATTCTACGTAACGAATTTATTTACAGAAAAAATTTCGTAATGTTAAAAAATTTATTTGCTGAAATTTAATGTAAAAATTAAAAATATTCTACATTCCTTAAACAGAGTAGCTTAGGTCTACACACTACCAACTTTAACCTTTCGTAAAAAAATTAAGGAACAGAGAAGAAAATTAATTGTATAACTTTTTACCTTGGCGAAGGTTACACAAATATTACATTTTATTGAAACCCTTGTCGATGAGTGATATGGCCTGGGTTATACGACATGGCATGGCCTCAAACCCTGTAATATTATAATTACAAACGTAGATTATGGTGACAGTTGTTCAATATCAAGTCCTTAGAGTATGTCCAAACCTAAACTAACGGAGAACGTCATTGTTTTCAGTATGTTGAACAACCCTAATACAACTGTTAAATAGTTCCTTTCGAATCTGTCACAAATTCTTTCCTTTTTACCAAAGGTTTACCATAATTAAATGTCGCAATGAATTATCGTGGAAGATAATTAAAAAAATATCACGCCCCTTTTTAGGGATGAGTTTCTTTTACTTCGTGTTAAATATCACACGTGTGTGCAAATTAGTGTTAATTAACGCGTTAGCCAGCATGAGACGTGCAGTTACTATTAATTCGAGAGCAATACAGAAGTTACGGTTTACAGTTATTTTGGACAAATAAATTTTTCACCTATTTTAGATTGGTTTCGTTTGGTCTGGTTCGTGTAGTTCTTTGCAGTTTGTAATTTTTTAAATTAATTTATTTAATTCAATGTTTAAAAGAGCCCAGTAGTAGGACTCGTTTTAAGGAACAGTACCTACATCATATGATTGGGCGCTTAACTACCAATAACACGAACAATGGTGTAGCATATGAACTCGTTTTAAGGAACTGTACGTCATGTGATTGGACGCTTAAGGAGTATTGATCCCTACCACCTTATATTTATCGGTTTCTTCTCGATAACTTCTGTTCCAGTCGATGTATCAAACATTTTGTCACGACAAGGCATGGATACAAACTTAATAGATTTTCTGTAATTGCTGCGGAACCAAATTATAGTCATTATTTTGCAACTGGAAACAGCTGAAAAGGAAAAATTACTTTATTTACGGGAGCGACTACAGAGGCCCCAACATTAACTGATACAATGCCATATGGATTCCAAAAAGTGAATGAAACAATAAACTATACCTTGTCAGCGAGAAAAAAGTAAAACAATGTGTCTATTCCCTGATTTATAAGAAAAACCATAAAACCGATCTGACAGGGATCAATCCCCCTTAGCTACCAATATAACGAACATAATGGTGTAGCATATAGAAACAATGACAAGTAGTACAAGACACAATAAACAAGTAGAAAACATAAGATAAATAAAAAATGAAACAAAGAAAGAACACATTTGAAGAAGAATAAAACGCAAGCAGACTAATCTAGAGAACCCTTACAGGTGACAACTAACTGCAAAAATATTTGTAGACTTTAGAGAGTTGTTGAGACTGACACATTACATGTAGTACTGACTGATATGTCTTCTGCCATAATTGTTACTATCCTAGGGTAAAATAATAACATAAAATAAAAAAAACAATAAAACTAGTTACCGAACTTCCTATAAATTTACTTATAGCTTAAACTATGTGTTATTTTCCTAAACAACTAACACTAGTACCAGTACTTATTATATAATGTGGATAATTACTTGCGTTGTATTTCTTCCATACATTACTACATGTTTCTACACTACACTATTCTACTACACATGTATACCACGCGTTAATATGTGTTTTATAATACAAGAGATAGGCCTAACTTAATAATTTGTCTAGTAGTAAAATCATAGCCTTGAGTATGTTTTAATCATCAGATTTAAAAACAATTTTTATCTCGCCCGAAGAAAGAATAAAAACTTTTAATTTTACTTAGCCTGCTAACTTCATATTTTATATGTACCTTTCGTTTAGTTTGGGTTATTCATTGTCACAATGCAGCGTTAAAGGTCATCATTCGTCAAGTTACTACTTTTGATCTGAGCCCGTAGTCAGTTATTGTGAAAATATAGGCTAGGCTACCAGAAAATTGTCGTATCAAACAAGACTTCAGCACGAACGTTATGTATCGTGTGATTAGTGTTTTGAAACTGCTGTACAATGTCTCATTAGTTATAATGCTTTCAGGTTTACTGAGAGCACTAGGTTGTGTGTTAGAATAATACTCACTATATTATAGCGATACAGTACGTTTTACAACTATAATTTTATGTATTTTTAACACATTAGTTCTTTAAAAATCTATTGAACTGTTAGTTTACTTAAATATCGTGTACTTGTTAATATTCATCACGATGTTAGCCTTTAGTACACATAATATTGTATTTTGTGATGTGAATTTCATTAATGTACTCATTTGAAAATATTTCAAGTTACGCCCCACTAATACACATACATAGGTTGATTCAGGTGGAGTTGCTTTGCCACATAGAGCTTATTCCTTACATCACTTGGAACAAAATGAAAATCTGCTTTTGAGTGTTGTTGTTTATGTGCGACTGTTGATATTCGAATATAAAACAATTAGGTATGATACATCGTCACTGATTTACTTCTGCAATGGTTATATTTTGATTCGTCATGTTTAAAATGTTTTGGATTGCTCTGAAAATACTGGGAATAGTATCTACATGCATGTCATTTTTATGTTCGAAATTATGTAAGGAATAAGCCCTGGTGTGTTGCGGTAACTCGTGAATCAGCCGAAGTGTGTGTGTCTAAATTTCTAATTTATTATTTTAAACAGTATGATCGTGTATACTATGCCTAATAATTTGCGTCACGATATTAATTAACTTCTCGGCAGGCCTGTAAGCTTACTAAAGTACTGTATTATGGATGTATAAAATATTAGATTCCGACACTTTTTCTATAAAATAACGAATACAGTTTGACAAGAGTATAACAAACCATCACCATAAAAATTTTATTTTTCATATCAGTTATGCTATTCCGCGTATTCTCCAAAGTTAATTTAACGTAGGTTTCCTCCACCTACGAACTTAAATTTAAGAAATACGCATATTTAAAATTAAATATACCCATAAATTCAGGCATTGTTCTTGGTTTCAATTATTAAAAACAAATAGTTTGTTATAAAAATTGTAATAGATTTTCTACGCTGGATAAATTTCTAATAACGCGAATTTTAAGGCATAGAGTTGGTGTGATTTGTTTGTTAGTTCGTTAAATTTAGCAAGAAGGTTTAGGCGCACATGTTCGTATTTATGTTACGTCATTCTCGAATAAGTGACTTAAGAGTTAATGCAACGTATCAAATTAAGCTAAAATGGCCACAATTAATTTTCATTTGGCATTTCTTACTCATTTTTGTAATTTTGCTTAACTTTAACTGATCAACGTACTCTCGCCTACGATTGAATTGTTTTAAACCAAAAATTTATGGAATAATTAAAATTTGGTCGGAACGGAGACCTCAGATACACTTCCGTGAATATTTTTCGTAAACATTCTAAAAACAAATGTGATTAAAAATTTAAAAAAACTAACATTGTCAAAACCTCTCCAAATTTAACCTCAAATTAAATTTTCTCCTTTCAAGGACATTTTAACATCTAAGTAAGAGTTTTTCAATTTCGTTTCACGCTTCTCATACACAAAAAAAAAACTGTCTGAGTGCATTTAAATCAGTCCTTTATTACTTTACGTTACTGCATTTTTATGACTCCTTTATAAAATAACTTAATACGTGAATTAATTGTATGCTAGTTAAAACATTCAATACGCAATCTGCTGAAATTAAAATATATTTTAATGTCAATACTGTTTATAAGGTAAACAAACTCAAGAACTTTTGTTATTAGCAAAAGCATATTACTCTGTGAGTATTTAAGTGATAGAGGAATGATTTCGTTTTTGTATAGTTGTCAGAAGTATATTTGCCTTCCAAACTATTTATTTGTACATGTTATTGTATTGTATTGAACTTGACCTATTAAGTATATTATGCTCATAAATGGGATAAACAGGTGACTGAGAAAAATAAACAATAAATTAATATACGTGGCCACGATGGACTTGATAACAAATTTTTCTGTCTGAATTTTATAAAATCACGAACTGGCCTTAATTTAGTGGATTTTACAGAGAGTAACGTGGTATTTATCAAAATTTTCGGCAAAAGAGAGAAAATGACATGAGTAATATTAAATATTAAATCTTAGAAAGCTCAGCATTATTAGTTTGGCAAGGGGCAATTTCTTTCGCTTATCGCTCTGGTATCGGTAAGGAGCGTTAAGTTTATAATTTGAAAGCCAAAATTGATTTGTTTTTCACTTCAAAATTAAATTAAATGACCTCTCGTTTTGCCAAATGGAGTTCAAATTAATTTTACTACGGTCTTGCATTTTATTAGACCCCTTAGCAACAACAGCACAACTAGAGGCAAAATTATTTCCTGTACCAAACTCTCCCACTAGAAAACACATTTTCTTTCTGTAGTAGAATTAACTTCATTCTAGGCTACATAGAGACCTGAGGTTGGTGTTCATTTGTTTCGAAGTTACAATAATCAGAGCTGTATCGTCATTGGTAATTTTTGTGCATTATGAAACATTACATTTTCATAAAGAGCAATAAAAAAGTGCAACATGTGAAACTATGGAATAAATTTACTAGCATAGCTATATCGACATAAACACAAATTGATGTAAGAATTTCTGGTGGAATATTTTGCAAAACATGCCAGCTACATTGTAAGTTATATGACGTGACGCCTGCAAAATATACTGGACTCGATGGACTCGGTGCCGCCAAGCCTTACAAATTACACTACTCTTGGTAAATAATCACTTATACCACTTAAAAATATTGGATACTACTACAGTGTTCAGGTGAAATTTATAACAAACCCAAGCGTGGTGGAGCAGTGTTAAAACACTGGTCTCACAATCGGGAGGATTCGGGTTCGCCATACAGTTCCAGCCATCCTGATTTCGGTTTTCCATGGTTTTCAGAAATCACTCCAGGCGAATGCTGGGATGGCTGACAAACCTGACCGACTTCCCCCCCCCCCCCTCGTGTACCACTCTCAAGGCCTTGTACTGTTTGAGGGCACGTAAACTTAAAATAAGTAAAAACAGTAGTAAACAGCACGTGTGGTGATGATATTGCAGTGGTTTGTATTATGGATTATGTACCAGTCTAACTAAAGCTAGCCTGTGTGTATATTTATTTAGGGCTATATTATTCTACGTCATGAACCAGTTTGATAATCACAACATTTTTTAGACATTATATATCAGCTGCACTACTGCATCAAACATATCAAACATATGTACCCTAATCTGCAATAAATACCACAAAATTTTAAACCATAGCCTACTTAAGCATTGATCAGATACAACGTTAAACTACTACAAAATAAGAAAGCAATTATGTCAATAACCAAAGAAAAAATAAGCAAACAAGATCAATCTATGTTAGTGAAACATTGAGAGTTTTTCAGAAATTCAGATATTTTCATGAGTATTATGGAAACTTTACAAACCAATTAATTTTGTAAATGAATTAGTATTATGTTTATGTTATTTTCATTCGAAATATATTTTGATAATATATTGAAACAGTTAAATACAATGTTATTGAAAAACATCAAGCATTTATAGTGAAATGATTAGGAATTTGGTCATTTGTTCGGCATTAGTTTCAATTAATATAGTTATTTTTAATATATTTCCATTATAAAGGGACACAATTTTACATTTACTAAAAAGATTCCTCCAGGAAGCTGAACGTTATACGACAGATAAAATTCGTTTCCCATTTTCGTACCATAACGATTCTTTTACTGCCCTTGTTGCTGTCTTAAAACCCGATTCCATAGCGTAATATACAATTCTTAATGTTTTATGATTAACTGTTTCGTGTTATGTTCTCAACATATACGAAGATTTATTATAGTTTTGTTGCAAGAGAAAGATACACGAGCATCCTATTTTAAATTTCTATAAATATAAATACGAAAAAAATTAATCATATTAATTTTATTGATTAATTACATTACTGTGATTATAGAATATGCTAAAATTGTCGGATTTGTTTATATTATATAAAATCAGTTTTTTAAACACTTAGTACAAAGCTATTTTATGAGACCAGTTTCAATAAGTTGCAATGATTCAATATTTTTAGCCCGTAGTATTGTACTTGTATCATCAACAAATCAACTTAATTTGCCATTTTTTATTACTTAGGGTAGGTAATTTATGTATGAGAGAAAATAACCCATCAAGACTACTTCCCTGAGGCACACTAGCTGTACAATTTCCCAATTAGATATTACTGGGTCTTTATGACCATTAACTTCAACTTGTCCTCCAGTAATGTGAAGCACGACTTAATTAATTCTTATTTCACATGTTTCGTACCATAATAATTTAATTTGGCTAGCAATATTTTATGGTTTACTGAATCAAAAACTTCAGAAGGACCACAGAAGATACGTTAGATCACCTTCATGTCAGACGTCTGTGATAAATCTTGTAACATGGAGAAAACTGAGGTCGTGGACTTATTTTTTGAAACCTATTTTGTTCTTAATATATTATATATTAAACTAGCTGTCCCTTTGCGGTCGCCCGCGTGTACAATAGAAAAGAGTAACTAACGTTTAATTACGTATTAATGGATGGTGTTACTATATCCTCTGTACATCATTAAAACAACAAACACAAACAGCTTTATCCAGTCCACTTCGCTGAGCGTTCTTTAATTGCAGAACATCTATGTTTTTAAATCATCTTTATTTCTCTATAAAATGGTTTTTATATATTTACTTAAGCATCATTTTAAAGAAAAAATCACCTCACTATCTGAAATGGTTTAGAAAAATCACGGATTAATGAAAAACACATTTTACGGCTTTTCACTTCCTTAATTTTCGAATTTCGCAAAATCGAAAAATTCACAAATAGGCCTATGCATTTGTTCGGGCAATATTTTGAAATTAAAAAAAATTGTGCTAGCTTTCCCGGTTAATGAGATATCAGGGATTCTTTGAAAACACATTTCACCCTCTTTCACCCTCTTAACTATCGAATTTCGATAAATCCATTCTTAGTGGGAGCCTACGGGCCAAGGGGAAGCTTTCCTCAAAATTCCATGGGTCTATGTCCAGCGGTTTGGGCTGTGCATTGATGAGTGTGTGAGTCAGGACACTTCATTTCATGTTAAGATTATTGGTATTAAGGTATTTAATTTATATATAATGCAAGTTTCTCTAAAAAATTGTGAAAATTCCAGCGAAGGGCTTATTGGCCTAAAATTTTCTGGCAGTTATTTATCTTCCTTCTTATAGATGTCAGAATTTAGCTAACTTGAGTTTATCTGGGAAGCCACCTTATACCTATAAATAATTGCATGATTAATTATTTTATATGTTAAACTGTATTTGTTCTAAGTAATTTAATAATTGTATTAGTTATCCCACTATATCTGTTGAGAGTATGATTTTTATATTGTGTATGTTACATAAATGACTTATTTTTCATTTCTAGGATTCAATTTAAATATTTTTTCGCTGCTAGGGTAATTGGTCTGTAGTAACTTCAATCCTTTATGATGTTTAAAGTTCGATAAAGCCAACATTGAGCTTACATTCTTAAAATAGCCTACGCATTGAATGTATTTACGGCTTCATATTTATTTGTCAATTGATCATTAATTATCATTATGAACTCCCCAAATGTGTAATAGTGATAAAATTAATAATAACAGTAGAAAAATGAATGTCAGTATTTTTAAATTATAATGAAAAATTTGTAATGTAAGTTTGAAGGTTCCATCTTACAATTAAAATTAAATCCTAAATATTTTAGTAGAACCTGCTGAATTTGTGATTTATATTAAAATAATTTGAAATATTTTAGTATGGTTTAAGTAGACTAAATTAACGGGGAAAGTAACTCGTATTTTATGAATATTTTTCTTTTACTGTATTATTCTCGATGGTAAAATATAACAATTGATTAAATTGTTCAAAATAAAAACAGCATTACTCGAAATTCCCCGGCTCTTATAATCTCATCTTACATGACGGAGGTTGAAATAAAATGAGAATTGGTTCAGCTATACACTTTCCTTCAAAATTTGACAACCTACAGAAGACAAAAGACGGCTGGCAGGTGAATGGATATAGGAAAGGAGGGAAAGTGCTTCAGGAGCAGCCATTAGTACAGTCGGACCCGCTCACAGATACCGACTGAGTATTGCACAATCTCCCTAGTTTGGGACTTTGAATCCCTCACATCTGCCTCGAGATCATTTCCTCTCTTCAGCCGGCATAACTGGTTTCTTTTGTGCTTGACTGTGATATTGAGGTAAGTTATATGAATAATAAACGTGAAAGTTTACCGCTGAACAAGCAACGTAACACTCCTTATACTCTCTTTGCCTGAAAACCTTTTATTTTTAGACCATTTAATTCTTTGCAATGATCTTTTTAAATTTTTTAGAGTTTTTTTTGTTTCTTATCATTTGCCATTACTGTTTTCCCCCTTCCCTTCTTCTAAAGATCAATGCTTCGAAGAAATTTCCTTTGCTGCTTTAATGTACACACAATACAATGGCGTCCAGTGCAAAACTTACAGTAAGCAATACAATAACGTTCATTATAAACACGACAACTCGTCTAATTTAAAAAAATACTGTACACATATACGGAGTTATACATACAACCAAGTTTACGTGTATGGACACACAGCGCAATTTTTTGTCCATTCTCATTTTCGTCAGCAGACCAACGAACCAGTGATATAATCCATATAGGCCTATTTAATTGTAACTTAAGTAAAGAATACCGACAGTTTAATAAGAATATTCACATATGTTCAGCATGTAGCCTATTAAGTAAATACTTTATGTAACCTAGGCCTACCTTATTATTAAATGTCATACTACTTAGCATTGCTATTTAAGGTCAATATTTGAACAACTGACGCGTGCCATATTCATAAATTCACACCGGGTTTAATCGATTATTAAGGTATACATATATTAAGGAGGATTGGTTATCATCTATTGCAGACAGAAGACTAACTTTTAAAAAATTCGCATAGCTTATATTGAAACATTGTTGTTCAAGTTTTCTGAAAGATGATGTGATTGAAGTTTATTTTGAAATGCTGATCAATAGTGGGTCGTTAAAAGTTATACTATTCCTCTGCATCATATAACTTTATTCAATGTAGTTGACGCGTACCAGTCCAAACAATTTCCCCGAAACTTTTGATAATATCGGTAGGTATTTTCAGTGGCTGCAAATTTTCCTTAGAGTGCAAGTGCTTTACTGTATTACCTCCACTTCCGATGGCGTACTTGTAACGCATGCATGCTAACTCGTGAGAAGTTCAAGGACATACTTCGCCTAGTATCGTGTAGCACACCGTAGCCCGTATGACGGCATTGCTGTTAGAAGTATTAGGGAACATACAATTATATAAAGTAATATCGGTCACAGCCTATCGTTTAGCATTGAAGACGTTAGCGAAATTCGTGCAGCGCAACCAAGGCGGCTGAGGATTATTACAGAATCCCTCTGGATTCAAATTTAGCACGTTCGTAATTCTTGCTTCGTGTTATTGTTTACATAGTTTCATTTTAATTATCTAATTGACTAATTATGATTATAAAAATAACTGTAGTCCTACTACATAAGTTTGTCATAGTAAAACTTATAATAAACTAAGTAGCCTACATAGTTTTATAACTATCATATTAACAGCATAAAGTAATGCCTTTAGTGCAGTGCAGCAGCTAGAATATCTGCAAACGTTTGTTATCAAAAATAACCTTCGTGTCGGTTTTTTTTTCTGTACTATATTTGGACGGTGATTTGGACCAACCAGATACGCGACAACTTCTAATTTTGAGTAGGTACAACATGATAAGATTCTCTGCTCCTAAATAGGCTCTCAAGAAATATTTTAGTCTTGTAAAGTCAATATTTGGGACAACATGATATAGGTAGTACTTATTGTAAGGCCGTTTCAAAGCTTTCATCTTTAATTTTTAATTCACAACTAACAATTGGTGTATATCTGTTTGATGCTTACTACCATCCAATCGGTCATGCTGATAAGGCCCCTGTTTAGCCTCCCGTAGTTCATTAAAGATCATTCGGAGCAGGATGCGCAACGCGCAGGAATGATCCATCTCTTTGTATATCTGGCTACGAGCTGACATTCTGCCATCGGCGTGTACACCTCGACTCATCAATCTAAGGGTTCAAACTCGCTCCTACATGAACTGTTGACGTCTTAATACATGCTGTCAGTAGAGGTACTCACACAGTATGGAGGCTGTATCACATTAAGCCAAAAGATGATACGTAAACCAGGGTTACTTTGCCCTTGTAGAGTAACTTTGTCCACTCAAAATTTTTGGATTTTTATGTCGTTTAGTGACGAAAGTTTCAAACATTAAATATAAGGATCAAATTCAGTTATTAAAATTATCTGCTCAAGGCTATATGTTTATTTACCAGAAAACCCCAAAAACTAATATTTTGAGGGATCAATGTAACCCCGAAAATGGTCAAGTAACATCGGTTTACGGTACTGCAAGAGGAAAAAAGAAAATTTCGCGCCAACGTATTTCGCAAAACAGTGTAACGGCCTGCGCCGTGTACGATTGGATGATGATTCTGTATTTTAGAGATGAATCGCAAAAATTCAGCAGCGGCCGGCGCACCTCAGTTATTATTGGCCGAGCCAAATGCAGGGGACAAGACAATAACGAAATAACATCAAACATGGGCATGCTATATTGAAGCTTAGTAAACAGTAGTAATGAGATTTTTAAATGTTTGTTTCAATACGAGTTTACAATTAGAATTTGTTGGTTTGTGGACATACGCCAGTGCTCATGTTTTTCTGATCAAACTTGTGTTGAATGACAAAGTACAAAAAAGGACAAAAAACAGACATAACACACAAAAAAAGCAATCCTAGAAGAATGCTGTCAGTTTTTAACTAAAATAACATGACAATTCCTCTAGGATTGCTTTATATCTGTTTTTGTCCTTTTCTGTACTTTGTCATTCAACATAAGTTTGATCAGCAAAACATGAGCAACGGCGTATGTCCACAAACCAATAAATTCTAAAACAGAAGTAAACTTTTTCCGCTATAAATCAGTTTCCTTAAGCGTGATTTTTGGAGTTGTGTTCCATGATTGATTTCGCGAGTGATCTGCAGCACTATGTGGCCTGTCGGCCCCGCTGTTGCCAACCGAGCTACCCGACGGCATCCTTGTAATCGATACGTTGTACCCGGCGGCGGTTGTCCCTGGGGGCGGCGGTTTTAACCCGGATTCATGAACTCACCGTACACTCTTGACACGGCGGCCGTAGGTACCGCAATGTCTGCACGTCGTTTTTGAAGGGGTGATCTAGATGTCTGGCAATAACTGTTGAACTGGGCACTTGTGGCTAGCAGCAGAAAGAAACGAAAGACATCATCTCGCTTTGACATTCACAACCAGACTGACCATAGAGACTGATTGGCTTTATTCATTCTATGCAACATCTCTGTACACCATAGAGGATACACTTCAACCACACAGATTGTGGCGCTATCTATAATACATACATTTCAAATAAACATTT
>PNEQ01120090.1:0-25066 GCA_003012365.1 Medauroidea extradentata | reverse complement strand
ACGATGCAGCCACGATCAAATGTGCTGAAATTTTGTTCCTCTGCTACATGTGTGTTTCGCATCAGGGGCCTGTCACCAGTTAGGTAAATGCTTCTCCTGTTGACGACTAACGTTTCCGTTTGTACCAACATCAATATGTCATTCAAAGTTGAAATTACTGTTTTGCAACTTATGCATTTTAACGAGAATAATGTTGTTATAAAGGGAAGCAAAGTCACTTTTCTGAAGTTGAAGTGTTTTAAAGTGTTTCATGAATAGAGAATTTTCCAAACATTAGTTATGGCGTTGAGTTGGTCTTCCTGACTAAAGATTACACTACTGTGTTGGTCAATTTAAGGTCGTTACTGTTTAAATTTGACGAGAGTAAACATTATTTTAATTTTTAAATGGGGAAAATATTAAAAGTGTGCTTAGTGTGATGTTTAATGAACAAAATTACTTATTATATTCAATTTGTAAAACGATAACCATTCATTTACGTAATATTACGAAGGGTAGCCCTGACTTTAGAATGGTAACAGACATACAAGACGAAAGTTATAATACTAGAAAATGTATTGCGGTAGAAAATGTTCAAAGAAATATTTAACATGCTATGCTAATAAAAGGGAAGGATATTATTTTAAAATTAACGTAAAAGTTAATTACATACGCACTATAACAACAAGCTTTTAATGATTATAACGATAGCCGAGTGGGGCCGACCCCCCGTGGCTCAGTTGGTTGAGCGGCCGGCTTTTGTGCGGGGGGCTCTGGGTTCGATTCCCAGGTCTGGCTGGGTGTAAATTTGTGTTCGTCCATTTGGGTCTCTAAAATGATCACTATACAAATTGTCATACGAAACGTACTGGGGTCCCTCAAATTAAGTCACATTAAAGGGGGGAATGTTTGGTGCAGTGATGATGCGGAAGCTTCCGCATCGCCACTGCACCAAACATTAAAAAAAAAAAAAAAAAAAAAAAAAAAAAAAAAAAAAAAAAAAAAAAAAAAAAAAAAAAAAAAAAAAAAAAAAGTGGTTAAGGACGCATATTCAGTGATGATGGGAGTGAGTGTTCGAATCCGTACCCCTGCGAGAAATGTTTTTTGTGGTCTTACGAACTAAGAAAAAATTCGCAAGGGTAACTTCCACACACGCGGCATCGCATTTACCAATGTATCTACCAGCAAAGAATATGCGACACTAATACACTCTGGAAGCCAACGATGTAAACAGACATGGCCAATGACTGCAGTGTCAAGTTATTTCAGATGGATTTCGTGCTGCGTGGTTGGTACCTATGGAAGAGTTAGTGATCCAGAAACACAACTGAAATAAGCAAAAAAGGTTTAACCTGGCAGTGATCTCCCTTCTTCCTTTCCATGCTCTTTGTTTCACATGTTACTTAGATGGCTGGTTTGAACACACACTTCAGTAATACTTCGTTACGCTTTCTTCCATTCGACGGGACGACCATAATGCAATTTCGCTTACCCGGTAGATGGCCTATTCAGGGCTCATGCGTGTATGCACTTATTCATGTATACAGGATGAGTCTGAATTCGACAGACAAACTTTGTGGAGCAAGTCCTAATGAAAAATAAGTTAGGGTTTAGATAGGGCCTAAAACAGTTTGGCCGAAAGAGGAAGTAACTACCACGTGAAAATGAGGGTGCAGAATAGATTGTAATAAAACTATCGAAAATTGCTGGAGATACTGAAGAAAGCTTCCGGATATGTCTTGGAGGATAAGAAGACCGGTTGTCTGACATTGAATTTGTGACAATCAATACCTTCGTAGCACAGTGGGGTACGTGGGATTACGATTGTATAACATTTCGTAACGGCAACGTTGTATCGTGGTTTGAAGTCTGATACAAAGCAGGTGTGGTAGGAGATCTCCCGTTTTCCCCGCCCCTACATTCTGGCGCGGCCCCATACACACATCGCTGCCTCCCCCTCCCCCATTCTCCTCAAGTACTCGCAAGAACCAAAATATCTCCACTAAAACACTAAGACGCGTGCAGGGGGAGACCAGCGGGGTAAGAGAGAAGCGTACACGGCTGTGTGTGTCATTCATTTAATCCAAACAGTAACACCTACAAGAAAGACTCGTTGCACCGGCCTCCATTTTCCACGCACTGTATTTTGCCGGACACATCTAAAGACACCCTGCATGTTGGGAATGTTTCCAGCCGCTGTGACAATCCACCCGACAAGATCTTCAGTTTGCACCTGGGTCACATGCACGTAGCTCCTCATCAGTCCACCAAAGAAGACGTCAAAGGGTTAAGGTCGGGTGAACATGCAGGCCACGCAATGGGTCCACCCTTGCCGACGCGTGGGTCAGGGAATGTGATGTTGTTCAGTTATGTGGGGACGATATGCGCACGATGGGCTGGGCCACTGTCATGCTGTAACCATATTCGTTGCCTTGCTTGCAATTGCACATCGTCTAATAATAACACAGGCAGAGTTTGCTGACTGTAGGAACACAAGATACCTGTGGCTGCCCAGGCGGGGAGGAAGTAAGTATGGTCCCACATTGACGCTGATTCGCTTCTTGTGACGGTGAGCAAATGTGGCATACGGATTAACATCTGACCAGACATGGCTATTACGCAAATGTAATATGCCATCCCGTTGGTAGAAAGCCTCGTCAGTAGAAATAATATTCGTTGCTAAACTAGGCACCTCCTGTAGTTGGTGCAGGAACCATTCTGCAGAACGGAGTCGCCTCGGAAAGTCAGCCGGCTCAATGCTGTGCATTCTTTGCAGATTATAAACATGTATCATCAGTTCGTGCAATACACGCACAACGATACGTGACTGATGTTGATTGATGCACGTTCAGGTATTATTTTATGTACGTTACGTCAGGTAAACGTAGAATCCTGTTCGAACTTCTTAGGATTTGAACATGTACCCATAATATGATGGCCAGAATGTAATTAGTAAGATTAAGATATCCGCGTAGCGCAAGAGGGGACATGCAATAGTATGTTGCCACATTTTGCACGTAAATTGTAATTATTGTATAAAGTGTTGCAAGTAACATTTTTGTCTCCAGTTTAGCTCAGGTTTCGCGTAGTATGCTTGTTGTGCAGACGTGTCTAGAAATTCTGTGCACTTTTCTGTGACAAATTTACAGCTGTATTTTATTTCCGTGGACTAAACATTCATTATTGTATTATTTCAATATGTGTTCATTATTTAGCTCTCCTATTCGAAGAAAATTTCTAGTTATAATACTTTTGGGTGGTTTCAATCAAATACATATTAACTCTAATGAATTTTAATTTGTTTTACATCATTTAAAAAGTTTAATGAAATTAAGAAAGTTATTACGTAATCTTATGTATATATTGAAATTTAATCAAACAAAACTCCGTCCTACAAGCTCAAATTAGTTTATTAAGAGAAATACAAACTAATAGAGTTGTATAATGTATATATGCTTCAACAGGCATATTCAGAAACAAATAGTCTAATGGAAAAATTTAATGCAATAGTTTTAATTCTTGCGATGCTAAAATCTATGGCCCACTTTCATGTCGTTTCAATCACCCTAATAACTATGTTTTCGACAGCAGTGTTAAATATGAGTTCCAATTATTTTAGAAATTTCAGCCGTGTTTCGTGCGGAAAATGTTGCACAGTGATACTGATGCTGAAACCTTAAGATTATGACCATAATTCTGATTTAATCATTGCATCATTTGACCTCGAATATTATATTGTACGTTTGAAGACTCTAAATTATAAATGAATGCATATTTTTCTCAGTTCAAACAAAAATTAATACTTTTGTCGTACATTCATATTTATCAAATGTAGTTAGTAACAAGAACATGCTAAATAAAGCACAGCATTGAGAAACGTAGGGATGCAGGTTCTTTTGAAGCTGCTTTTTTTGGCATATTTTAATATTGGCCTAGCTAAAGTTTCCTAATCAAAACGTTTTACATTTAATAGGTCACATGTTGTAGTCAACGATTAGTTAATTATTTTACAGGTGACACTGCAGTTGTGAAATCTTGAGTTTAAAAAAACGCAGTTTCATTTATTCGCAGCTCGATTAAATCTCCGTTACGCTTTTAAATCGATGAAAATATGGTATGCTTGTGTATTACGCTCTTATTATACGAGACAACAGCAGGTACCATACCATAACATCAGACATTAACCATAATAAAGTGCTATCCTTGTACGTAGATGTCCGAATATCGCGATGTTGCCAGACACTTGCATTCATATCGCCAGAATTCAATATTAGTAATTAATTTACGGGTAAAGGAGAAATTTCGCTGCTACAATCATGGCGTTCAAATATTTGTTATCCTCTTAGCATTAATACCCGGAAATTTGTCTTAGCGACATCACATATTTGGAATTTCTGTGTAACTTCTCCACTTTTTTGTGAATATTGGTTTTATTTAGTTTTCCTACAAGACATCATTACTGTAGAAACTTACAGCGCACGTCTTTCTGGGATAAATTTTCAGCAGATTTTTGAGGAAAATATTCATACAATCGATAATTATTTTTTATCAAAATAGAATGTCTTTATTTCTTTATCCAATATTCGTTTGTAATCCTACATAAGCTTGAGTGATGAGAGTGCACTCAAAATAATATTAATGAATAACGTACAGAACAAAAAATTATATAAGAGAGCGACAGAAAAGAAAGAAAGAGAGCAGTTCTGAAGGGAAGTAGCGAAAATTCAGTTTTACAGCACCTTGTCAACACGCGAGTATTTTACTTTCGGGATCGGTCAAATAAAACTGTGTGCTTATAATTCACCTCAAATTCAATTGGAAATTTATGGTCCCTCAGCTGCAGCCCTTATCAGTCCTCTTGTGATTTAAGTTTTTTCTTAAATTTAGGAATTTTGAAGAGGGCTTGCATTCTGTTGTTCTAAAAAAAACGACGTTAGAACACAATTCGTCTGCTCTGTACGTACTGTATTTATCTGACTGGAATACAGCAGCTGTGGAAATCTTAAAATCTTTTAAAATTAAAAGGAAAATAATTTGTTTCCCATACAATAATCTGAGCTTCCTTCGGATGTTATTTGGTGAATACAATATGTATGAAGTTTTTTTTGTAATATTACTAAGCAACTGGTCCGTACACCAGTAAATAGTGCTTTATTTATACTATATAAAGCTGTTGCTCACACAACTCGACGATCGTACATGTTTGACCCAAATTTGAGACAATGGCAGTTACTTTGGGATTAGCAGAGTCTTACTTAGTGTCTAAAGTGCTAAATCATTCTAAATTTTTATAACTTTTTTATTTGGTAAATATGTTTGTATAGTTAATTACATAAACATGTTTAACATACGGTAATTTCATAATTTTATCTAGTAAGTTGTAATGTCGCGGCATTTAATATTTAACGAGATAGTTTGCACTGGTGACACAATCTTGTAATGAAATGCAGTTTCAATTTAATATGAACAAATTAAAACGAATATGAAATTTACGTATTGCTTTCGCGTTTTTATATAAAATTACTAGTTATTTAAGTAGCTTAATATTATCTATTATCGGCGTAATGTAATTTAACGGTAAAAAGAAAAGGGTTCAGATTGTTTTCTTCAGTTTTCGCAAGGTATTGAGCAAACAAATACATTCTAATTTAAGTACGTTGCTACACAAAATTCTACGTTAAGATCAGTTTTGTATGGCTCCCATTTTTTACACGGTCGTGAGCTGCATTTACCTAGAAGCATCCCCGCTTGCTTCTCATTATTTGTTAATACTGGATTGTATTATGTTCGGCTTATACCAATATCTTTGCCTGCCAAACTAAGTAGCAGCAGCAGTTTTTAGTTGGTAAACTAATTACCTACTGCAAAGTTCGCAAATAATTGCTAATTTCTGCAGCATTGCCCACTGCTCATGCTAAGACTGTAGTGTATCCCTCATTGCTGTTGCTGTCAGCACTCTCTAAATATCACTATGATCTTGTGGACTAGAATGTCACGACATGTCTTCATTGTCCTCCAAACTCTTCTTACCGAACAAAGTGGTGCAACGGTAATACAACGCGCATTCAGAGGTACCCGCGCTCGATTCCCTGTTCTGGCCATCTGAATTTGGTCTTCCTTGGTCTTCCGGAATAGCTCCAGGAAAATGTTCGGATAGTTCCTTAACGAAGGCCGTGGCCGATTTCTCTCCTAATTCCTTTCATTGCATCAAGTTATATGTCGCCGTCTCTTAAGACCTCGCTGTCGATGAGGCGTTAAGGGGGATGAGTAGCGGCCATCATTGAATTAATTAATTTTTGCTTTAAGTTGCATAAAGTGAGATTAATTAAAATTTACCGTCTGACATGGCATACATATTACCTTCTTAAACGTTACCAAATTTTCACATATTTACTACCTTTCGTAGTTTTTGACAAGTAATCTCCCGGAGGAAGAAAGTTAATTTTTTTCTACGGATGTTCACAGATATAGCATAAGCAACAGTAAGCAAGCAATGCCAACTGCATACAATCTTAGAAACTATTCCCTCTGTCTTGTCGAAGCATAACAGGCCTACGTCATGCAACATTTGTAGACCAAATAAGTTGCAGAAGTTCCATTATTTCACTGATCTCCCTTAAACCCGTTTGCATTGCCAGTTTCTTCATAGTATTGTAAAGAGGTAGCCAATCATTTGGCCCCATAGTTGTTTCATAGCTGTCATATTTCAAGTTAAGTTTCTTGAACTAACTTGCTAAGTAACATTAGCCCTAATGTCTTCTACGTAATTAAATAACGGTATAGTAAGGGGGCAGACAAGATTGCATGAGTTTGCCTTGATTCGATAGGCTGGATAATGTGTGTTTCAGCATGTTTTAGTGGCCACAAATTTATTCTTATTCTATCACTGTTGCTTTTCTCTTTTGATCGCATGTAAATACTATTTTGACATAGTGGTTCGGAGACTTACTTAAAATACTAGTAAACAAGACTGAGAGATTTGATATTGTTTATTAATACATTATTATAATTGTTGTACTGTATCATTTGATCGTATCAGACCTATTATCGCGTAATATGGTGCAATAACATAATTAATTTTCACGCGTTCTTTTCAAGCTACAGTAAGAAGATTAGATACCAATCTACCTTATTTCTTTCAAGTACACTACAGTATTATTTTAGTGTTCTGGAATGGTTTGTATACTAAGTTACTTTCTACATAAAATGAATGCGTCTTTGTAATCTTTCTTAGCAGTACGAAATCCTTGGCGCGTGGAAAATTAAGTATCTAGGTCGATACTTTCCAGTGTTGCAGCGCTCAGCCAACTACAGGAACAACGTCCTCCTAGATACAAAGATAATGAGGAAAGTTCGGGAAGGAGCAATGAGTTTCGAGCTTGTACCGTTTGGAACAGTTCTCTCGACCGTAAGGTTATTAGCGGGTTAATGTAACTTAGACAAGAATTCTGTTTTGCTCCCATTCAAGTTATAATATGAAGTGCATATATGCAATTAATTATACAGCTGTAATTCAAACACTTACTTATGTATCCCCATATTTGTTGCATAGTGTAGTAGACCGTAATACAATAAAGATAGGTACATATTACTGAATGTGGACAGAATTAAAACGGACATAAATTTCATTACTGATTTTTTTGTTTTGTTTTGAATTCAAACAAAAAATATTTTAGGATTGAAAGCTCAAATAAAACTGATTAGTTACGTAGGTTTGCTACTAAATTTTTGATTATGAACCATTACCAAGGATTTGAAATTTTATATTAGTTAAATACGTATAGGCCTATACCAATATGCGACGATTGGAGGAGTGTTTTTAAATCAAATTCTGTGTCAGTTATTTTTTCATTAAATTTTAAACGAAATCATACGCAGTTTCCGCATTAAACCTCATTATTTATTACGTTACTGTTTACGTGCGCGCATTCATTCTGTGGAGATAGGACGCATCCGATTTGAAATCGATGGCAGTGGGGTTGGGCAGACAGAGAGGCAAATTGAGAGAGGCAAAATGATAATGGAGGAATAATCAAAGCCTGTTAATACTGCAGCGTAACGAGATACGGCTCCGAGAGTAGTGCACGAATGACGAGGAGTGCCGAAGGGATGAAGAGGGAGGGGGTTGTATGATGACTAGTTCCGCCTGGTTGCAGGTAGTTGACTGGCAGGGAAAGTCCCCGGCGCGGCGCCCCATGCGGCATTTGGACGGAGTTACGAGATGACCTGCAAGTTGGCAATTACCCCGCCCTGTCGAGCGTGGAGCGTCTGGACCACCCCCTTCCCTCCCCGCGCCACTGTGCCACACGTCCCTGGGCTCAGTTGCCATTTACAGCCGGCCGTTATTGGCTGGGTAAGAGCTACCGACTGTCTGGACGTTCGTCGTGGTTTTGTCTCTGTTTGAAGTGCTACATGTTATTAAGAAACTTTTTGGTGTATTTGATATTCAGTTTTGTTTTCTAGCATGTAAAGCAGTTTAACCTCAGGCTTCTGTGTGTATTATTGGGTTGAGATTATAATGAATAATTCCCACTGTTTATAAACTAAAAAAGGCCGTTACCTGGTTTCGTCGATTGCTGTTAAAATACTACTAACAATGTGTTAGTTGGCACGATGTTATACCTTAACGTTATGTTAGGAGAATTTCACCAAGCAGTTCGGATACTTGCTTAACAAACATATTGTTAATACTTTTTTTTTTTCAAGTATTGTTTAAAAAGGGACACACCCTTTGTTTACACGTGTGAAGAATGAATATAATTTGCAGCCTTTACTACTTGGATTAATACCAAGAATAGCTACTTATCGTATACACACCAAACTATTCCTTTAATAGTTATAGTTTATTGATAAAAATGGTTCAATAGTGGTAATAAGTAGTACTACGTAAAGGAAATTGTGCTTTGAAGTTTTCTGTTTTTCGTTATGTTAGGTTACCTAACCTAACCCAACCCATCGAAAAAGTTTCTTTACGTGGAACTACTTCTCATCAGTAAAATTTACCTCTAACGTCAATAGTTAGGCCGGTATATGATGAATAGCTATTTGTGATATTTACCGTATTTAGAAATTGCAAACACAACCTGTGCTGTGAACGATGGAAAGCAAACAGGTGAGAACAAGTAATTTTATGAAATATGAGAAAATTATATTTGTTGTCCAGGCGAATGCTGCGATGGTTCCTTAACAAAAGCCATGACTGGCTCATCTCGCAGCTCCCGCAGCTGCAAAACTTTAGTGGTTTTAATAATTTTTATGTTTGTAAAATACACTGTTTGTTATATATATATATAGTGAATTTTTTTACAGTAATGAAAATTTTCTAGCTTTCATAATTTTTGTATAATGGCATGTCAAAGCCAAACTTTCAGGAGACGGTTCAGTACAAGAAACGAAAACCGACTGACATACAGAAATGAAAAAAAAATCCCATTGAAGCATTGATTTTTTTGTATTTTAAAAAAAAAATTCTGAATTTTAAATAAAAAATATCAACTTCGTGTATATTATTTTTAATTACAAAAAATTTTAATACAATGTTTTTATACATGTCCAGTTGTAGCCCGCGACATTGTTCTGCAGTGGGAATGATTTCGTTTCTGTTAGTAAATTGGTTTTCGTTTCTTGTATAAAACAATTTTATACAAATTTTGGCTTTTACTTGCCAATATACAATTACTATGAAAGATAGAAAATTCTCATTACTGTGAAAAATAGTTACAATCTATGTCCACAAAACAAATTATATCTTGTACAAATATAAATATTATTGAAATAATAAAATTTTTGCGTGTCCATGAGACGTAAAATCTACTTACTTACTTGTACTATTCTACACATTTTCTTCAATGACCACATTAATGTCCAGTCAATGCTTATATTTTTGTATGTTTTGTAGTTCGGTTAATCACGAATGATACATACTTTTCTGTAAAATTATACAACCATCGTTGATCTAAAAAATAAAATTATGTCGCCGTTCAGTCGTACTGGGGAACATAGTCCCATAAAAGAAATTCCCTGTCTGAACTAATTAAAAGATATTTGTTACCAGTTTTACTACTATGAATAGTCTGAATTGTTTAACATGAAACAGTTACTATACGGGACACTAAAAACCTTTAGAAATTCTGCAAAGTGACGTCAACTCCATGACTTCTGGCGTAAAATTCTCAAGTACTTCACACAACAAACCAAATTAAACTTTTTTCAGTGACGCGGTAATCGTATTAGTATGTTAACGTAATTCATGACTACGTATACGTACCTGATATTATATTAAGATTAATTATTTGTTCACTGATGTAGAAAATACGCTATATAAATACAGGTTTCTCCTATTGGAACAATACTAGTACGTAAACTGTGCACATGATTTTACGCCAAACAAGTAATTATGGTACATGTCTTCAATAAAAAACATTATTTTTATGGTTTGTTTATTTTTAACTTGACAGTTAATTTACTCTAGATTTTTCGTTATTCAGCACTTTCTTTTTGACATAGTTTTGAGTGAATTTAAATGGATTTTGCTGGTATTTTACTTTATTTTCTGCTAATGTTATCTTGGATCCTGATACAATTATTTCCAGATAACGTTCTTTCGATTTTTTAAAATAGTACCACGTAGTGTATTCTCAAGGTGTCGAGGTCCGGTGACTGAAGTGATTGCCATCCAGAGTGGCGTGATGTATAGAAACCATGTTGTGTTTACCTTATGCTTAGGTAGGTACGTAATAGGTCGTAACTTCCTTTGACAGTGTAGATGTCAGAGCTTGAGCCAATGACTCAGAAAACCAGTACTAGGTGGTAAACGGCAAATATCTGTATTAGGAACCATCCAAACATTCTCCTAAAATGTTTCGGAAACCCGTGGAAAACAGAAAACAGGATGGCCGAACCTAGGAATCGGACGTGAGTCCTGAATGCCAAGCTATTATGCTTATTTTAAAGTTGTTATTTTTGTTCACATGGTCACCAGTTATAATCTTCTTGTTAGCATTCTCTGCAAATAAGTCTTGAGAATATGAGTGTAAGGTCTGCTGCCTGTGTTACTTTCGATGGAACCCAAGCACTAACACTGAAATAATTAGTGTCTCGACTATGTTTACGATGTAAAATGTTAGTTTTTGCCCCACATATATTCCCTAATCCACAAAGAGAAAAAAGTATTTTCGTTTCCGTGCAGAATTACAGTACCTACGTTACTCAAAACGTGTCTAATGTGATTCATAAATGTCACTTGATTGACATATAAAGCAAGAATTAACTATGAAAGCTTACTGGCATAAAATGGCGGATACCAAAATGTCAATGTTTCAGTCAAAACACATGAGAACTTTTCGAGAAAAAATGATTATAAATATTTACTTATTTGTTTATGTACAAGTGGTCCAGATGCCAATGTTGACTGTCGATTATTCGTGCGAACATTCGCTAGGGAACATCCAGATACTATACGACATGATGGTATATCGACACTATTTTCTATAGATTAGTCATTGCCTATTGAAATTTTCTTAATTATGCATGTGCGTAATCACGTATTGAATTATGTCAAACATTTTATTTTATATAAACGGTTAAAATTAAAATAATGTGCTTGACAAACACAGTCATTTTTGCTCTGATGGCTTAGTAAAGAGTTGTGTTATAAAAGTTAACATCCATGCAAGCGAACATTCACTACATCTGCCAACGGTTGTCTTTACTGCTCAGGGGCAACGATTACGTATTGCATTTGTCTCATTAGGTCCTCCTACATACACGGAGGGAAATAAGGTGAAGTAAGCAAACTACATGCCTGAAACGTGTATAGTAATACCGAAGCCTGTCAACATATCAGCAACCCTTATTGTTGGTCAGATGATCTGAGGAACTGTGCATGACCTAAAGGATACAAACAAGAGAACGAGGCAGCTGGGGTCGTAGCCGCCAGACGAGACGGCTCTATATAAACTTAGTTTGCCCAATTAGTTGGGTGGATAAATATTCCAGTCTTCCTACTGGACCGAATCGAACACAAGCTGTTGCGGGGTGTGGTCACAAACAGATCGCAGTACGTAAACTAGTCTCGGCGCGAACATATGCGAATAGCCGGGCGGAGGAGAGGGCTGGCCGTGGAAGACGACGAGGACAAAGGAAGCGGCGAGTGTCTTCTGAAGACGACACCTAATGAACACGGCAAGGACCGGCTGGCTGCTTGGACAGTCTGCTTGTTAAGTCCAGAGAGGAGTGGAAGGTTGAAACGAGCACTTGTCGCCAGGGACCTTGTTACTACACGTCTTGGTCCACCGTCGCTAGGAACGCAGCACTTAACCCCAACCAGTCTGCACGCGGTCACCCGCGAAATCGACAAACGAAGACAAACAAGTCGGAAGAACCTATGAGTTCTAGCTCGGATGGTCACGCAAAGAGACTAGGGACTACAGAGCCCTCGTCATAAGGCGCTTACGAAAACCCCCATCGACCTACTCAATAGAGTATGACATTAATATAAAATCGGGCAAGAATCACATGTGATAAAAATCTACCGGCTCGCCAGATCTCTAAATATTCAACTCGATCTCGCCGCCGGATCCACTCAGGTCTACCCTGCTGGGGAGCAGGTTAGACAGCCCGCAGCAAACGAAAAACAAGAAAGCGCGCGTAAAAAGTAAACATAGGCTCCCACATGTGTACATACAATAAAATATGTTATATGGTGTTTTGATATGATCTTTGAAAGTTTATACTGACTGTTTGGAAAACTACTGTGTTTTGTTTCTTCTCATCATTTGTGTCGTTTGTTGTTTTTTCTGTTTGTGTCCGACATTTTTTGTGTTTTGTTTAGTCTCATCGTTGTTTTGTTGTATTTCTGTTTGTGTTTTTGTCTCGTCTCATCGTTGTGTCGCATGTCAACTTAGCTATTTTTATATTCTTGTTATTTCTTTTATTTTCTGTTTGTTCTTTGTGTTTTTGTCTCGTCTCATCGTTGTGTCGCATGTCAACTTAGCTATTTTTATATTCTTGTTATTTCTTTTATTTACTGTTTGTTCATTGTTTTTATCTGGAATTTCATGTTGTGTATGTGCCCTGATGACTAAAGCATACTCTGCTTATTTATGTTTTCTTGTATTATTTTTAGTTTTCTTTTAACAGTCATTTATTTCGCAATGGAGTATGTCCAAGTAAATAAATCCGGTCATGGTGTTTTGAGTGCATTTTCACGAAAAATACGATGCTGTCTGTAGAAGTTTATTAAATTTATCAAGTAAAAATGTCGCCAGGGAACGTAATTAAAGTATGTAATAAATTATTTAACAGTTATTTACTAGGCCTTCTAAACACATAACATTTTAAATGTAGTTGCATACAGTAAACTCTCAAGCAGTGGTTTTGTCTCGGAAAACTTCTTTTCGTTTTGTAATATTGCTATGTAAATTTTGGGGGTTTGCTCTAGCATTTTTATACTGTATACGTTACTAGTACGCATTCGTAACGCTATAGGCCTATACGAATATTGTACCAGTATTAAATGATGATCTGCACTATTCAACCTGGTATAATAACGTAAGCATACCATATAGGCGACTGAAATATACCGCTTCTGCAGATTTTGACATAATTTTTAAGAAGGCAGCCAACATACTATTCTTTGAATTTATGGCCGTTCGGAAGAACCGTTAAACATCCTACGACTGAGTATATCCGATCACGTGACCTATATTACCAAGTAAGATTATATACCTATACGTTTTCGTAAATGTCTATAGATAGTTCCCGAATGTCGTGGTTACCGAGACAGCACTCAATAATTTTTTTGTCGTGCTGAAGGTTTGTCTGGAACTACCCGACAATGTATCAGCATCGCCACACGACATGCATGAAAGGCGGTGATCGTACAAGAGCGAGATATGTTTCTGTGTTGGAATAACAGACTACAGTTTAGGCATGCCTGTTTAATGTATGAAGTGATAATGGTCGCCTAGGACTTAACGGAAATATGCCAAACCACAGGTGCAACAATTTTATAAACCTTAAGAATGTAATAGGTGACATGTTGTGCTTATTTACATTTTAATGAAACCTATTTGTCTAGAACTGCGGCAAAATAAATTAAAGAGTTCTCATGTGGCGGGCACAGAACATGAGTTTTTGCCGTAATTTTGAGTTATGAAAATCTTATTACAGACATTTTAAATGGTTTAGGCGTAAACAGTACACTTTTATCCTTCATATTATGCTATAAAATAATACGGTCACCACTTAAGAATGCGTGGTAGATAAATAAACGCTGAAAACATCAGTTGATTTCTACGCTTTGTCCGAAGCTATTGGATAAAATACTCAATTACAATCCTAGATAATGGTATTTGCCAACTTTAAGTAAATATTTATCCAGAATTACTAATTCGTTACGCGTGATCTCTTGCGCCGCAGTTAAATGCACGAGGTTCTGGCGTCAGAGATTGTGCCTCAGAAGTTCGTAACACTGGAAACAATTTGGTTTAAAACGTTGGCTAAAACTATTGTCTAGGATTGCTATTGTTTAATTTTCTCAAATTGGCGTCAAGAAACCTACAGTTATAGATTAATACTTTTAGAGTTGAATTATGTACCACGCCCTTTTAAAAGGGTTTTTACCCGAGCTTTATGTTTAACGATAACTATTTTTTTAAACACAAACGAGAGACGATGTAGTAAAATCGTTCTTTAACCTTGATGTAAGTAGCTTTAACTACGTATTTTGATTTTGTCTAGACGAAGTACAGCATTAATGGTAGCTAAAAGAAATATGTTTGTTAAAGTATTTTTTTAAATGTAATATATATGTAATGCATCAAGACTGGAAATCCACTGACTCTTAAGGGCAGAAATTCAAATTTTTCATTGTTTATTAATTCATTCATACATAAAATAAATATGTTGCAGAGGTTTATTTTAAACTATAATAAACTACACACATTCCTCTTTTATATAAAACGTGAATTAATCATTTCGGATTATTATGGCAGTTCTTGGAGCAATTTATTTGGAGGTATGTACTTGCTGTATTAATGGTTGCAGAACTATAAGGAATTTGACTCTACTTCAATCGTAACGTCTCGTAGAGACGAGCTATCGGCTGTACCCCAGTTGTGACTTGCGTCTAGAGGCTGGTATGAGATTTGACACGCGTTCTGTCTCGTCATCACGTACATGTATACATCATAGCCACGTGATGTGCGTTTGCATTTGACAGCACGCCTAGCAATGGCGTCGCTATCACCTCCGCACCATTACTATGAGGCTTTAGAATGGCTCAAATTCGTGTTTTTTAAAAGTAATTTATAACTATTAAATTTTGTACGCTTAAGGAAAATATGTTTCATTTTTCTTTCTAACATAACAAATACCTTAGTAAAGAAATATATTTTTTCTTAACCAGAAGAAAGACCAACATAAAGTAACATACGTATTAATTGCCCAAGTGTACGAGTTTCACTAATACTCTTTCTATGCGACAACCATGAGACGTTGTAAATGCGAACGTGAATATTTTATCATATGGTCCATAATATATGAGTTTCTTTTAGAATACATTTGTATCGACCGAAGTTTCCGCACACCGTTGTGCGGCTTGGGCAGACGGTCACCTTAGAGCGTATACGCCTAGCTACATGCAGACGCCAGTGCTTGCCTACGAGTTATTTTAGTAAGGGAGAGTAGTGGCAAGCCTGCGCATTATACCGATGAGGGCGATGAGAGCGAAATCCTCACACGGACCAGAAAGCTCTCGAAATTTCAACTGTGTAGAGCTGATACAAATGATATTTACGTTGGCTACTGTGATAAAGTATGGCATGGAATAAAAATAACCGATTTTCAAGCAGCAGAAAAAAATGTTCACTGGCAGCACTTCCTAGCTTAAAAATAAACTGACGGAAAATGTTTGTTCGAAATATTGCACGAACAGGAGTAACTGAGGAATACGCTAATCCTTCACTGGAAGCAGTTTTTCAAAATGGTTTTTCATGTTAAGTGTACGAAGTGTGTGAAAATACTAATACGAATGTTCGCGCAAGTAAATAATCACGAATACGCGAACATGGAACAGGTGTAGATGCCGACTGCAGAAGAGAGAAATGGTCATTGTTGTGACAAACCAATCATAATAGTTTCTGATTTATTTAATTTACTGTTCAGTAAACGTATATTAGGATAAAGAAACACTTGAACTCTAGTTAATCATTAAAATGGACGTAAAAAACTTATCTCAAATATCTACAAATTTAAGAGACTGCCCAATCAATGACAACATAAATCTTGATTTATGTTGTGCACTTTATTCGTTTGAGATAACAGGTAGGAAAGTTCATTCATATTGTGAATTCAAAGTAGCAAATGCTATTGACAGAAGATTTCACACCAAACTCATTAATTGTAGATGTAAATATCTTCAAAGTCTTAAGACAGCATTTTTTTTTTCACCAGAGAAACTGAACAATAATTTTTACATGGTTAGGTCACACCATATTTATTAATTAATTCACAATAGGTTCTTTATGTAAGCCAAAATTACAGTTGCATGACATAATACATCTGAACTCTTCTTTTTGCGTATAAGCCTTCCTGGCAATATTGAACATAACACATCACAGTCATACAGAAGCATAAACAAAAACGTCTGAGTGTAAGAACAAAATTCAAGCTTAATTTTTTAATAATAAAAAACAAAACTGAATTACAGTCAATAAAAAACATTCTTGTCTTAAAAAACGCATTTGACTCTCCAATTCATAGCACATAGCACTTTCAAAGATAAATACTGTAATATGGACAAATACATTAACTTTATGTTTGATATAATACAACTAAATGGGAACAATGGTATAATCACTATGCTGATAAAATTAAATACAAACGTTATTTTGACATTTCCGTTGCCCACTTAAGGGCACCGCCTACCCGCGCGTGAGAGGCTCAAAACCGACGGAGCAGTAAGGTAGATATTGACGCGCACATCAAATGCCGCGTCGCCTCAACGAGCCAAGCGCTGAACTAGCGTGTAAGCTTCCCGCCAAATGGTTTTTACTACGGGACATTAAGCGGTGACCATATAATTTTATTGTTGGAAAGTCTGCAACTAAGTTCAGTACAAGTCGCAATCTGAGTTTCACATACACCCGGTTAGTACATTTAGAAGAATGGAAGTCTGAAAAGGCCGTTTTTAGTCATGTTGGAGGGCTTAGAAACAGTGATTTTTAATGAGCGTTGCGTCTTAACAATGAGGTTCCGACCTTGCCTGAAGTTTGTTTTCTTTTCGTACGTTGGCACAACGGGCACACGTGGAATATTTTCGTAGAGAAAACCTGTTAACGAACACGCTGCAGCGCATTTGAGGCGTGGGGTAGGCGGCCGCCTTAAATGTCATTAGGTCTACTACGCAATAAAAAGTAATGTACACCTAGGCAAAACTCGTTAGTACTAATAGAACAATAAAATATTGAAAACTAAACCAATAAATATCCGTACCATAAAAAAAAAGGTTTTGCGTAAAAGTTTCGTTCAAAATGGGGCCATGATTGGATATGTTTACAATTCAGTAAACTTGACATTAATAACGTTTTTATTCACCGTATTGAGATTATTATTATTTTTACTCGGATAGTGATTAAGAATTGAGGTATTAACGTATGTATGGGCAATAAAAATGAAGTTTTAATGTAAAGGTAACATAATTAAGGACAAATTAAAATTTTAGTTTGGCTTAATGGTGTTTGATTAAACTGCAGATTATGCGAGCATTCACTTGAGTGACAACAGATACTGAGTAACTACATGAGTGCAGTGAACTGGAAAATGAAAATATCCTGAGAAAACTCAATTGACATTTGCAACTGTAAACTTCGAGAAGGTTAGCTTATGCCTATCAACAGCGACTAGAGTATAAATGTACAAGTGCGCGTATGACTCCAGTTTTCTGTGAAGTATTAAATAATTTTAAAATTTATTCCTTTTGTAGTGCCAATTTAATTGTTAATCGGCAATTACTTGATCACAAACGCCTGGCGTTTTTATTCCAACACTACAATATGCACAACGGATTTCTGCCCTCATGAGTTTGTAAGCCCTAACTCCAAAGCACCAAATTTTAGAGGAAAAATCATCACATTTATCATAATGTTGATATTTTAAAAAAATGTTGCTGTCTAAAGGTAATAATTAACTTTTACAAAAAATAAATGTAGTATTTTTATACCGAATCGAATAAGCAAAACAATAAATAAATCACGAAATTTGGAGCCAGGACTAACTTATGAGGTCAGGTTGTGCTCTTTTCTCAGATACCCTCGCTTGCGCACAGTGCAAATGAAGTCGCCTCTTATGGGAGTTTTAACATTGGAGGATACACATATGCACGTTCTATATTATTAGCGGGATTGGTTTCACGTATAAAAACACAAAACATATAACAATGTTGCACTGTAAATAAAGACTCTGTTTCTCTACCGCAATTGCTCATTTGGCCTGACGTTAATGAAAGTGTAACAACTTGAATTTTGAGATAATGTAAGGTTGTGGGAATAAATCTAGCTGTGCCAGTTGGTGTTGCAAGCAAGAATCTAGTTGATTTCACTTGTATTTCCTGTCCTTGTGTAAAAGTTATGTGTAACCGTTCGTAATTATATCTTTTATTCGACGAGATGTCAAGTTCAGTAAAGAAAATATCCTCAACCGTACAGTACCCCGACATTCGACGTTGTATGTTCATACGTTGGAATTCAACCATTTTTATGGCTGACCTAGATGGTGTTCGTCCACAGAAGAATGATTAGAAAGTTTTCTATAGTGAGAATAGTTGGAAACACATCATTTGTTGATGGCGTTCGTGCCAACGAACAGAAGATATGATATTCGGCTAAACGATAGTCGACGACGTTTCGTACAAGATTCAGTAGTCCACAGCTGCATAATGTGATGACAGAGTGACCCAAAAAATTGGTTTACCTTTGAAAAAAAAAAATGAAATTATCAAGGCTATTTTTTTTCTCGAAAATTTGTATCGATAGTTGATCTCTGACGAGGGTCGGTATTTGTTGTGCAGGAAGATCCCGAAGCAGGTAATACAATTAGGTTAGTCGGAATAAAAACTGCTGGGTATTTAGCGTGTGTTATGGAACAGACTTCAGTGTATTCATGGCACGTGGCCGAGCAAACGGGCGAGTATTAGGGTTAATGACAGTCGCCGAGAGCGGGCTTTAATTTCACGCTGCTTTTGAAGTTTCAAGTACAGCAGCTCAAGTCTCTTTGAGAAATATAAGGGGAGAAGGAGAGGGGGTAAGCGTTTGAAGATGACGTTTAGTAATGTGTCTGCTGCCGTGTGGGTAGTTCGGAATGAAGAAGCGAGGCGGGGAGGATTACACACTAAGACGTGGGAGAGAAGGAGAACCATTAATTACGCCCCGAAAATAAATATGCCAACGCTTGCAGGTATGCGCGTCTGGGCGGCTGTTGGCGTGACGATTTCGCCTTGGTGAGAAAGCTTGTGTTACCCGAGTAATCTTTAGCGTTTGTTTTGAAAACGTCAAAATGTTAAAATGAATGTGGAGTAATACGCTTGGTGTAAAACAATTACAAGAGAGGCCGATGATGTAAGAAAACTATATTTAAATTGGTTTAAAAGAGCTTCTCAGTAAAATGTAACTGCTAAATTCTTTTACACAAGTAGGCTTAAACTTTTTGTTGTGTTTGTTACGCTGGTGGTGCGATATTTGCAGACGTTGGTCACTTAAAAACCCTATATATTTTCAACGTAAATAAATTCTCTTAAAAAAAATTCTTATAATATTTGTCAGGTTTCCAAAAAGTTTTTTTAAAACTTCAGTGTCTGTTTCTTATAATCTAACATAACAATTTCGAATGACAATGTGCAAATGCAAGGTATTATTTAGTTGGATACCATTCCATAAGCATCTTTAAATAAATAAATACCGCTACCAGACTTATAAAACACAATCATAAATGGTGTATTATTTATGTTGCACACTTCTAGAACGTTGGCATTTTGTTGTGTTGATACTTTGAAATAGTCTACATGGTTTTGCGACAGCCTCTAGTTATACAGATTTTGTGGAAGGGAAGACTGAGTTTACTTACGTCTGCTGCCACGTAAACTGTCTGTTTAGGCATAACAAAACCTAAAACTTATAATGGCCACTCAGGGGAACTTTCTGAAAACATAGGAGCGCATTACAGCATTTTGTCACGCCAAGTGGCACAGCAAACAATCAGTTCTATATTCACCAGTATTTATTCCAAAACTAAGTTTAGGGAAATCAAATTGTCTTAACAGTAAACATTCACTCAAAGAATAGACATTAACTTATTAACTGTCACTAAACGTATTTTAAAATTCCTCTCTTTGTAACATCTCGTGAACGTCATCTTAACTTTGCTATTTTACAAGAAAGACTTTAAAAAACAATCATTTATGTATTTCTACAGACTTGATTATTTGTTCCACTTTGGATCAGTTCAATTTTTCTATTACTATTAAGTAAATGAGAGTAGGATATTTCAAAACATTTTATTCTGACTTTACTAGCTAAACTTAACGATTTACGTGGCAATTCCATACTTTTTTGCGTAAAGGTTTTTAGCAATAATTTCATCATCAGTGTCACTTCCGATTTTTTAATTGAATTTATTTTAATTTCGATGCAAGCTTTTAGTACAAGTTATTAACTTTCAATGCAACTAACAATATTATTAATTATGAAGGCGTATTTATTCAAGTCAACGGGGACGAAGCACCAAAGCAATGAATTTTTAAAAATTTCGTCAAAAACCCTTTTCCTCACTTACCGAAAATCAAGGCTAACAATCCGCGGATGATACATTTTTACACCTTCTTACGTTATTACAAAGTTCAACACTTTTTTATTTTTGGAGCACTGACGGCCGATAGGGAAAAAACATGTTTCTATCCTATCTGCCGTCAGTGTTCCAAAAATAAGAAAGTTTGTGACTACGTAATAATGTAAGAAGTTGTAAAAAAGTATCATCCAAGGATCGTCGAGCCTTGATTTTCGATGGTAGATGAGAAAAGTCGTAGTCGAAAATTGTGAAAATACACTGCTTTGGCGCTCCATCCCCGTAAGGGTGTTAACGTGGTAAAAATTCATAATTTTTTATTTGCATGACATAGTGTTCGTTTTATTTACGTTACTTGTGCCTATATTTTCCAAATTTAACACTTTTTTGCTCTATAGTTTTCCCATGATGACATACGAAAGTCAGTATTTACAATATGGGAACATAGGAATAAGAAAATCCAAGTGACTTACTCGGATGAAATTATTTACACTAAAATGAGATATTATGGGCCATATTCTAAAATATTTTAAACACTCAGTGAAGTAATTTTATATTTTTAAAAATTGCCAAAAATGAAGCAAATAGTCGTAATTTTCCATTTTTTTAAAACAAATACAAAGGAATTACAGTTTGTGTTTTTAAATATTTTAGCATATGGCCCATAATATATAATTTGTGTAAATAATTTCATTCGAGTCCCGTAACTTTTGCAAATTTTGACTTTGTCATGTCGCATATTGCTATGTTAATGGCTATTCGTTGAAGCGACGCGATTGGTCCACTCTGCGAATTGTCTGATTTTCCTTTTTGCGAACAGTTTTCTCGTCATGTGGGAATGAAACGTTATTATAACCAAGCGTTACAGATATACACCTAGTTTAGTTTTGATAGAATTATGATCTAACTATGTCACATGCAAGATAAAGGGCGACAATTTCGTTCAAGAACAGGTTTGGAAATATTGCACCGATTTACTGAACCTAAAGTTAAGCATGCGGAAGCGATTCCCGATTTGTCATGTATAAAGTGCTAGTACTATTTTAGAAAAATAAAGTAATCTTTAATAATTTTACTTCCATAGATACGTGTAAATGACTGTAGGCTGATATATAGTAGAAGACGAAAATAATAAGAACTTTGAAGAGTCAGATATTTTATCAGATTACTGTCAATCGGCAAATTACACAATTACTGTAATAACAGACATGAACATCATATTTTCCCGATCAATGTACTTGTCGGCTTTAAAATACATCTAGGACACATACTTTGTAACAAAGGAAATTTCTCGAAGAATGGCTTTCTTTCAGTACAGACTGCTTTCCACCAAGGTAGAAACATCGTGCATGGCGATTACTTTGCTTTTCTTTATACACGTGTTTCCGAATCATTGACAAGGATTAGTTTGCAAATATTTTGTACAATTCTAGATTCGTTTAGTTATAAGCTCTGATACTTAATTCAAATACTATCGTGGAGTTAGTAACATTTAAAAAATTTATGTTACAAAGGCAGTAATGTTGAAAACAACGCGTTTGCTCTGTTTATTTTATCGTCGAATCTAATGATACGAGAAATAAGTATAAAAAAATGAGTTACTGATCGGTCAAGTGCGTACTCCATGACTGGGATAACTTATCATAAGCCACTTTATGCAATAATCAACCAGCCTGACTACCAAACCGGTACCCGCAGAATTTTAATGCGGGGAACAATTAATGAATAAAAAAATTTAAGAAAATCTGGTGAATTAATTTTAAACCTAACTTTTTGGAAAGAAAAATTTTATACTTGAAATTACTTAAGAAATTCTGTTATGGTAAGACGTTTTGACAAATTCTATTCAATAATGTAACATTAAATTTCACTTACCACAAAATTTACTGGCGGATAAAATTTTTCCTGAGGCAGTTTTCTCTACGTAATATCGTGTACCGTTTACCAAGGTTGCTTTGACCTTGTGGAGTTATTTAAGATCACTAAAAATTCTGGTATTTCTGCCATTTATTGAAGGAAGTTTAAAATGTTAACTACATGGATCAAATGATGTTTTAAACACTCTGCTAGCTACAATTCTATATTTATTCAGCGAAAGGCACCGAAACTAATATTTTGAATGGGTCCATATAATCCCGCAAAGTGCGGAAGTAACCCTGGTTTATGGTAGAATATTTTGATTGAAAGGGTTACTTTGTAAATCAGCACAGCGAGAAGTGAAGTACTTTTCCGTAGCTCTGACCTTCATTTAAGCTGCAGCAATGTTGGTCGACAAGAGCTTTGTTGAAAGACGTCGTTCTTATTCGCTGGCACGGTAGAATGCTTCTTGCAATATTCTGCGGCCGTGTGAAGCACAGCAGGTTTTACAAACCCCTGCTTCGTCGGGAAAGCCGCAATGCTGTCTCTATCGGCGGCGTCTCATCTCAGCCTCCGTTGCCGGGTCGTCTTCGCCCATGTCCTGAATCGATCCATCTTCCGCGTCGGATCTCCGTTACGGCACTTCCCCCTCCCATCCTATCCCCCCCCCGCCTTGGTACCCATCTTATCCAACGGGCTTCGCGACTCAAGGGGCAGTCTCTTCTACTCTGTGCTAGGGGAGGTGTGCCCCGGCGAGTCTGCTCGCGCAGCCGTTCCTCATCCCCAAAGACTCGTTCGCTCTCATCCCGCCGCTGCTCTTGGTGTTTGTGCGTATTGAACTATTAAGAGGCTATATAACATATTTAGGGTAAAATATCAATTTTCGTAAAATAACTCAAGGGTATTACGAATTACCACCAACGTCTGTTAATAGAAGCATAACATTATACTATTATGTGGGTGTTAGAATAAATTGGTGCTAAGAGTTATTTTGTTTTAATTACAACCTAAGAGATAATTATCACCTTAAATTTATAACTAACCAAATAAACATTTCGAATACAATGTGTATAATTAAAGTAAATTAAAATAAATCTCGACAAAATTTTGAACCATCATTATTAGTGACATGGACTCTCAAGGCCATTGAGTTCCTACTTACGCTGTTCTGGCGAGTGCTATTTTATAAATCCTAAAAGGCATTAGATATCGTTAAGGCCGTTGAATAGATGTATTGAAAATAGTTTTTACTGCGAAGCTTAATTTTTTAAAAACAATAGAACATGTAATTAAGTCAATAATCAGCCAAATGTACTTAACTTTATTTCTAGAAAAAAAATTACTCTCTATACAAAACAAGTATCTTCTCAACACATTTATACATCTGTATTACGAATTCGGATGCCTTTTTTTTTTAATTGCAAGAGTAAAGTAATTAGAACCCCTCTGCCAACCCCATACCCCAGGCGAGACCAAAGATATGAATTTACATGTTCGCTCAGCGACTAAGACCAAGGAAAACTTGTAAACCGTTCAGTCGCGTCTTTCTCTGTACTTTTCTCGAATTATATGTATTGGTATATACGCGCGTGCGTTTGTGCTCTTTCAGAATATAAGGAAATATGTACCCATACATTTCAATTAACTTAATTTAATGTTTCTTGCCTAATTCGTGAAGAACATTCAATTTAAATCACTTTGCACTGGATAATGATATCCCGCAACTAAGTAGCTTTTTGTTACAGTACAGTTAAACACAAATTTATCAGATAATAGGAAATGAAAATCTTTCTGTACAAATTATCTGTTTTATTTAAGGTGTTCGAGAGCCATGACATTGATGCCAACCATAATATTTGAGAATTGATAGATTTTAAAAGGAAAATATAAAGGCACGTTTAATAACATAGTAAAAAAAAACTCGGTCAAAAAATTAAAACTAGATATATTGTGTCTTTCGTTTTTAAATGTTTAAATATTTTTTCTGTAAAATAGATACATGAAGCTGAGCGCTTTCGGAGTCTGTTTTTTTTTTTAGAATACTGTTAAAAAAATTACTGTGGCATCAGACATTAACAATAGATTACGACGAAATCTGTAAACCGTATTTGTTAATAACACTCATATATGCGATTTTTGAATGTTTGTTGCAATGGGAGCTTACAACTGGAATTTATTGGTTTGTGGACATACGCCATTGCTCATGTTTTGTTGATCAAACATGTATTGAAAAACAAAGTGACAAAATACAAATAAAATACACAAAAGACACTGAAAACCTAAGCTAAACAATCCCAGAGGAACTTTGTCAGTTTATATATATATATATATATATATATATATATATATATATATATATATATATATATATATATATATATATATATATATA